>SNQJ01S0044754.1:25509-37358 GCA_010110895.2 Picea sitchensis | reverse complement strand
GGTTGCTTTTTATTTTTAAAAGAACATGCTTTTCTCTCTTTTTTTAACTATTTTAATTTGTTTTTTCCCTTTTTGTTTTATCTCTTTTATCTCTAACTTTTATAACATCCCTTTCTGATCTAGGGATTGATTTTAAGATTTTGGTCATAAGGGCAGGCCATGGGTCTCAAATAAGTTGCAATTTTGATTTTCAAAAATAAGGTGGATGTCACTGGGACCACCACTTTTCAATTATGGGGTTTATTTTAATTTTTTTATTTGCAATGGTACTAGTTATTAAGGCTATCATTTCAAAGAAGTTGTAATTTTGATATCAAAAATAAAATTAAAAAAGGGTGGTGTTGGTGTCACTTTTTGATCCAAGGGTTGATTTTAAGGTTTTTTTTTGCAACATTACAAGGTTATTAAGGCCATGGTTGAAAAAGGTGCTAATTTTACCCCCAAAAAATTTCAATTCATATGTTAATTTTGGTGTTTTGACCAAAAAATATGGGATTTTAGAGCTAGAGTTATCATTTTGAGGTCATATTTGTCATCAAGTCGGTAACTATGTTAAAAAAGTAACATATAAGGCTGCCCTATCTCACCCCTCTATCCAAAGTGCTCAGACTAGCTAAACTACAATCATTGATAGTGCAATATTGCCCCTCAAAAACAACTATCCATTGTACATCTGGCATGTAAAGACATCGAAATAATATTCTTCTCCAACCCATGAATAAATAGAATATCACTCAACTCAATAAAATCACCTAAAGGTATCTACAAATAAATAGATCCAACTTCTCTCACAAGATAAGTAGCATCATCACCAAGTTCCATACTCATGCCTGCCTTTTGCTCCTAAAATCCATTGAATTAAAAACTTGTCATATGTCATATGTCTCAAAGCTCCATTATCCACATACCATCCAAGAATAAAAAAAGTGTTAGAGTACAAATAAGAGAATAAATCCATATTCATCGTAAAAAATGGGCAATATGAAGAAGAAAATCCACCTCTAATAGGTGAAAAACACATTGGCATCTACCAAAACAAATCATCCACCTATTACAATTCCTCCTACGCATCTCACCTCATGAAATTAAAACCATACCTATTAATAATCACATAGATATACTACCTATCATTGGCACCCCCCCAAGAACAAATTAGTCATATATAAGAGGTCCTCCTAAGAATCACACATGTTGAAACTACATTAATAACTGTGATCAATGTAGTAGATCCATCACCTTTTAGCATGAGAGAAACCCTTCAAGACCTCTCACAGGTGCAAGTTCTCATCTCAAGAAACCTAAGGTATGACACACCCAACAACCTCATCAAGGTCAAGCACCTCTCTCAATTATTCTCCAGCTAAAATACAAACTCCCTTTTGCACCTAGAGTAATATCATCCACAAAATATTTGACACCATGTATAAAATTCTGACACAAATTGATATTAATGCAAAATAGAAATTTCACCTCTTTGACTAGAGGTTTACTAGATCTTAACCCTATGAATTTTTAACCTTAGAATTGTTATAAAAAATATAGAACAAAACAATAGTGCAAAGTAAACAATATTTCAACCCTTAACAACCCAATCTTCTAGGCAATCCAAGGAGAAAAGATACCAAGGTGACTTGATAAGTTTCGACCCTATAGGGAAATATTATCATGCATAAACTAATTCTGAAAACTCATTTTTACAATAGTAATAACATAAGTAAAACCATCCTTAACTTCTTTAATTATGATGTCAAATCAATCAACAAAACTATCCTTTACTTATATCGAATAAAAAAAACATATATAGTTGTAAATAACAATTGATGAAAAACATAGATGGACAAAAATAAAACCTGCAATTTACACAATTATTGGACATCTAAAAATTTCATTAATATGTATAAGATGAAGTTGTTGTATTGCAATGTTCCCAAGAAGATTCACTCGGAACTTAGGGGTTTATTTTCGAGATCCGTTTGTATGATTGTTTGAATATTTTTATAGGTTTTCTTCTCAAAGATGTGTTGAAGGTGTTTGGTTGAGTTTTATAGCATATGATGGATGAATATAACACAACAACAGATGGAAATAACAAGATACAAGAAATATAATACAAGATAATGCCCAAATAACTTCATATTTGAGCTTTATTTAGTTAATAAGATGACCTCCATACATGAGAACTACAGATATGGAATAAGATAGTAGAGATATATAAGTTTGGGATGAATATGCCACCAAGATACAAAGAGATGAATATGTGAGTCCTCCTAGTTCTTCAGTTACAACATGCAAGTCAATACAAGATCAATTTATTTCCCTTAAATCCTTGGCACCTCTAGATCTAGCTGAGATGCGCCCCAACTAGCTGTAGCAACCTAGGAAATTTGGATTCCTTCAAGAAATCCCTCAAACCCCCGTAAAATACTTCCAAACTGTATATTTTTATATGTAGAGTGCATATGAAGAGATCCCTCAACCAAAATCATAGATCTAACCCACCAACTCACTGAATACCCAAGGTACAATGCACCCCTCTTTAGAAATTCACCCAAGATCCACAATAAATAAATTTGCAGAAGAAACCCTCCAACAATAGATGAGAAAAGGTACTCTAAAGATGAAAAACCCTCCAGGAATGAGTTTTTCCTCAAATCTCCCTTCCACTTACCAAATCAAACTAGTCTTTCTGCAACAGTGTGCCCTACTTGCAGAAAATCTCCAGATCTGTAGCCTGCCTCTTCAATCCACTATAGAAACTGGTATGTAGCTTAATAGAATGGTGAGGGTGGAATATTTCACCACCTTGAGAAAGCTTAGATCAAGAATGAAGGAATGTTTCACCTCCTTGTAGATCTATAGGGTTTGTTTACTCAAAACCCTCAAAACATAAGTTGCTTAGCTCAAGAAGCAATAAGAGAAAATGACATGAATGACGAGTGAGGCGCCCTCCTCTCTCTTTTATACCTCCACATTCTAATTTTCACTTGAGTTACTTTATTTATGCCTAAGTTTATTACTTTACTTTCTCCTCTAAGTCAAATAACCCTTTTTCTTCTTTTACCAAAATCACTTTAATAATATAACATTCAGCTCCTTACTGACCCTTTTGTGCCTCCTAGCACCCTTTTACCCATGATACTATAGGCTAGAGGTGTGAATAGACTACTAAGTCTCCTAATGTTATTGTCAAGAAGAGGGGAACATTACAGTCTCCCCTACTGGAAATTTATTTCCCACAAGCAATCCTAGATCTATATGTTGTAGCACTTGTTCACTCTCCCAAGTGGCATCTTCTATAAGAAATGTTTTCCATTTGACTAAGTATTCCTTGATGTCCTAATCTGGATTTTATGAGCAGAATGAAATGAATATAGATTATTAAAATATGTTTAACATAGAATAACAGATACACAGTAAAACTGGTTTCTATTCAATAAGGAAATAAGCTAAAACTATAAAATGCAACGAAAAACAAGCTTGTTGGAATGGTGGCGACTTATCTCTAAGAAGAGATGTGGCGATTGCGCTCATTCACAAAAAGATGATTAGAATAAGGCTCTAAAGGCATTTTTACAATAAAAATTAATGCCAAAACCCTATACATCCAAAAACCTAACCCTAGGAGATGAAGCGCCAAAAGTCATGTGGGCCCTGTTGGGGTAAGCTAGTATATCAACTTCCCGGGGTTGTAACTTTTGCATATGATTTTCGTTTTAGGTGCACGATATCCCGTTGGAAAGTTCTATCCAAGGAATACACATGTTTCCATAAGAATTTGAATTCATCTACAATTTAACTATGGCAAGACCTAAAATGTTGTTTAGGGCCTCAAAACGACCCTAGAAGTTAGGGACCCGAAAACTAGGAAAAACCTGCCAAACTGGAAAACTGCCAAAATGAACCAGTTGGAATAGGTGGGAGGCCACCAACATCCATATGGATAAATCCTACCACCTTACGAAGAAATGGTCTCCATTGTGTTGAGTTCCCCCATCAGATGAGGAAATTTCTGTTGAATTTAGCCCTGTGTGAGCCACTTGCCTTGGTGCAGGCGCTGCCCTACTTTAACAACTCGAAAAAGCTGGATCCTTTGTTGTCAATTGAACTTGACCTATGTATCCACAATATTATATTTGGATTCCTATTGTATGCAATTAGGTTTGAGCTCTATTGGTGTCAACTTCTGTGCAATCTCTGAGGTGTCCAATAATGGTGGGAAATATGGTCGAAAGAGAGCCACGTTGAATATTAGATGCAGGACAAGGAAAGGAGGAATGTTGAGCTCAAAAGCATTGTCACCCACAACCTTGGTGATGTTATATGACCCATAATGGAGTGGATGAAGCTTCCAATGGGGCCCTGTAAGGCATTCTTTCTACAAGTGCAACCAAAATTTGTCACCCACTTGAAACTTATGTGGCACCTAGTATTGATCATGGCACTGATTGTACTTGGCATTGGACTTCTGTAAAATATTATGAACTTGTTGGCGGATGTGCTGGATCCACTCAATCAACTAGGTGGAATTTTCAGCTTTAGGTGGAGCAGGGGATGAGTCGGCCGAGGTGGTCGCGAGGGGTAGTGTAACATCCATGGGGCCCAATGGTTGGAATCGCAACCCCACATGAAAGAGGTTGTGGCCAGTAGATCTATGTAGGGCTCGGTTGTAGTTGTGTTGGACATAGGGAATACTCTCATCCCATGTGTGAGGGTGCTTGGAATTGTACATGCACAGGATATGCATGATCATCTGATTGACGACCTCCGTTTGTCCATTTGTTTCGGGGTGGAAAGCAATGGATTTGGTGATCTTGGTGTCCAGCAGTGACCAGAGGCTTGACCAAAATGTATTGAGGAAGCAACTATCCTAATCTGAGACAATGGTTTGTGGGATCCCAAAATGTACCCATACTCGTTCAAAGAAGAGTTTGGCAGTGGCCTTTGCTGTGATGCTCTTCTTGAAGGTGGTCATAATCACCATCTTGGAAAAGCGATCAACAACCACAAAAACACAGTCATTTCCCCTCTTGGTGGACAGAAGGTCCGACATGTAGTCCATTGAGATGGATTCCCACGGCCTGTCAGGAGTATGAAGAGGGGTGTACAGGCCATGTTTCTTAGTGGCCACTTTGGAAATAGCGCAGGCGATGCAGGACCTGATATACTTGTCGACATCCTGTCGAAGTTTCGACTAGTATAAATGTTCCTAAAGCACGACCACTGTCTTTTCGACGCCAAAGTGTCTTGCCACCCGACTGTAGTGAGCTTCCCAAATCAGATTTTTGTGCTCGCTTGATGGAACACAAATATGGCCCAGACGACACAACAACCCGTCCTGAATATGGAAATTAGCGACCACTGAGTTTGTGCCCAATATTTGGTAAGTGGTGGAGAAGTCAACATCTATTTCATAGAGGTGGGGCCATCTAAAGGTCTCATGTCCACAAGAGTCTAGCACCATGGTGAGTGTCACGACTAGAGGTTGGTTGAGGCAATCAACAACTCAGTTGGTACTTCCTGTTTTATACTTGATGTTGAGGTGGAACTGTTGCAAGTATGTGGACCATTTCTGATGGCAGTCATTCTGCAATTTTCCTTGGGTCTGCAGGAACTGTAGCAGCTTATGATCAGTGTGGATGAATGTCTCCTTCCCAAGAATGTAATATCTCCATTGGTGGCAGGCTTGTACAATGGAGTACATTTATTTGTCATAAGTAGGGTACTTGCGGACAACATCTGAGAGTGTCTCACTGTGATATGACATGGGGTGGCTGTGTTGAGTGAGAACAACGTCTACAATATAGTTTGAAGCATCCGTATCAATCTCAAATGGATGTTTCAGGTTTGGTAATGAAAGTACTGGGATGAGCACAAGCCCTACTTCAAATCATCAAAATATTTTTGTTTGGAAATGCCCCACACAAAGTTTTCCTTACCACCACCCTTGGTTACTTGGATGAGGGCCCATGCAATATGAGATAATCCCAACACGAACCTTTGATAGAAATTGGCGAGGCCCAAGAAGATCTGAAGCTTAGTGAGTGTGGTTGGGGCTGGCCAGTCACGGATGACCTAGATCTTGGCTAGATCCACATGCACACCATGTTGATCAACAATGTATCCTAAGTAATGGAACCTGTCCATGCCGAAGAAGCATTTTTCAAAGTTTTCATATAGTTGGTGTTGTCACAGGGTGTGCAGAGCATGTTGAATATGATGCAAGTGTTCCGTTCAAGTCTTGTTGTAGATGAGGATGTCATCCAGGTACACCACTAAAACATTATAGGTGAAATGGTGCAGGATATCGTCCATCATCCTCATGAAAGTTGTTGGGGAATTTGTCAAGCCAAAGGGCATGAACAACCCTTCAAAAAGACCTTCTTTTGACTTGAAGGTGGTCTTCCATACATCTATATTTTCTATTGGGACTTGGTGGTATCCAGATTTCAGATCTTACTGAAGTATTTGGCCCTTGTGAGCTGATCTAGGAGGTCGTTGATTCGAGGAATCGGGTTCCAGTTCTAGACTGTGATTTTATTCAGGGCTCAGTAATCAATGCAGAGTCTCCAGGTCCTGTCTTTCTTCTGCACCAGAATGATTGGGATCCCACAAGGTGATGAGTTGGGATGGATGTGCCCCTTGTGGACCAGTTCATCGATTTGCCTCTTGATCTCCTCATTTTCTAACAGAGAGTGGTGGTAGAATGACCCATTGGGTAGCGGTGTGCCAGGTGTCAGATTGATGGGATGCTTGACCTGGCAGTGCAGAGGTACCCTGGTAGGTGAGGAGAATATATATGAGTACTCTTCCATGACCTTATCCACTTGATTCTGTTGTGTGGAGAGATTGGCCCTGGAGGCCCTGGATGTGGCTGCGATCTTTTGCTCACTATGAGAGAAAATCACGAATAAGACAAATTTATCAGTCTGAGAGATGACCTTCCTACACTGCTTGGCAGAGATCAAGAAAATAGCACTAGGTGGGACTGCCTCGAGTATCCTGTACAATTTCTTGTTCAAAGTAATAATAACACTATGGGGCCTAGACTCATATACAACATGAAGTTTCCATAAATAAGGTTGGCCCAAAAGAACATTACAAACTTCGAGAGGAGAAACATCACACAATACCTCATCTTTGAAGGGCTTGATGTCATATGCCAGTCGACATTGTTGGATGACGCAGAGATCTCTTCCTTAGCGAAGCCATCCGATGGTGTAGGGCTGTAGGTGTGGCATTGTCGGCAGGGCCAACCACTTGACGACCTATGATGAGATGAGGTTATTTTGGCTACCTCTATCAACAATGAAGTGCATCAGGGTGCCTTTTACCCACATCTGTGAATGGAAAAGGTGCTCCCCTTATTATGGCTCGTCTGGTTCACTAGGATGGAGCTTGGTGGTAGTAACGGTGGCACTGAGTTCCGCGTCAATGATCTATCTTCCCCTTTCTGGTTTTGACTCAGAGTCAGAACCTACATCTGATTCTGAGGCTTTCACTTCGGCCACCAATGACTTCTTTGAGCAGCAATCAACGGTGTTATTCCAAGGGATCTTATGGAAGTCGCACCACTTCCCGGTATATTTCTTTGTCTTTTCTGTATCCTTCTTTGCTTGCAACTTTGACTGGTTTTCCTGATACTGTCCATCTTTTCTCTATCCTTTGTTCTATGGGTTAGGCCCACCCTTTCCTGGCTTTTGCTGTGAAGGCTTCCCAGGCCCAAATTGTCACGTCTTTTATTTGATCTTCTGCTTGATTTTGACAGCATATCGATAGGCTGTGCCCAAGGACAAGATGTACATGAATTCCATTTCAGTTTGAATGTATCTATGTAGAGCACCATGATACTTGAGCACCATATGTCACTTTGAATCCATAATACCTAGCTTGGTGTGCAAGGTATGGAAGATATTTGTGAACTCTGACACTGCTTGGTCTCTTTCTTGCCACAATGTGGTCCATTTTGTGTACAAGTTGTCATAACTTCCGATAGGGTAGTATTGTTCCTTAATAGCATCCCTGAAGGATTCCCAGGTGGTTGCGACTGTAAATAATGAGGGTTCCTATGTTTCCTTTTTCTCATAGAAAGTTTCCCACCAATATTTGACATGGGGAATGGCTTTGAGGAGCGCAAAAATAATATTTTCTATATTTGAAAAGTTATGGACAAAAAAATACACTTCTAGTATATTCAACCATTTTTCTACAAAATCTGCGTCTATCTAACCTTCAAATACAGGAATATCAAATTTGATTTGTACATTAAAGGGGTGATGCCTCCTCTCGAGGAATATGTGTCATCTTTCGGTAGCCGCGAGAGGATTTTCGAAAAACTCTCCATCATTGCGTTCCTCTGTTGCATGAGGGATTCCTCAAGAAACATTTTGAAAGGATATTTTGTCCTATTGTCTTTCTTTTCTTCCACCATGAGAGGTCTCTTGGGCATGCGAGAGATTTTTTACTCAAGAGAAACAAGCTCTAGACCCAAATCTTTGTACCCTGACCTCGTTGGGGACATGCATTAAGAACGACAAGGAGTAGACCGCTCTGATACCACTGATCCATATTTTATGAGCATAACGAAATGAATACAAATTATTAAAACATGTTTAACACAAAATAACAGAGATACAATAAAATTGGTTTCTATTTAACAAGGAAATAAGTTGAAACTGTAAAATGCAGTGGAAAACAAGCTTGCTGGAATGGTGGCGGCTTATCTCTAAGAAGAGATGTGACGATTGCGATCATTCGCAAGAAGATTATTACAATGAGGATTTGAATTCATTTTTAAAATAAACATGAATTTCAACACCGTATACATCCAAAAACCTAACCCTAGGAGATAAAGCACCAAAAGTCACGTGGGCCTCGTTGGGGTAAGCTAGTACATCAACTTCTCGGGGTCGTAACTTTTGCACATGATCTTCGTTTTAGGTGGATGATATCCCTTTGGAAAGGTCTATATGAGGACTACACATGTTTCCTTTAGAATCTGAATTCATTTACAATATGATTGTGGCGATCCCTAAAAACGTTGTTTAGGGCCTCAAAACAACCCCAGAAGTCAGGGACCCGAAAACTAGGAAAAACCTGCCAAACTAGAAAACTTCCAAAATGAACCAATTGGAATAAGTGGGATGCCACCGAAATCCATATGGATCATGTCCCTATTCCTTAGTTGTTTCTCACTCACCTCCAAAATATCCTCTGGAATCAAAATCAAGTGTCATTCTTCATCAACTAGAGGTAGCTCTTCATTAGCTACAACATGCTGCCCCAATTCCCTCTTTAGGAATGATACATGGAAGAAATTATGGATTTTTCTTCCCTGTGGTAGCTCTAATTCATATGCAACTTCCCCAGCCTTCATTTTCACCTTGCAAGGCCCATAGAAGTGAGGTTTGAACTTCTTAAAGACATTTTTCTTAATGTATGCATGTTTGTATGGTTGTAGCCTCAAATATACCAAGTCCCCCACCTCAAAAGTGTGCTCCACTTTGTTCCTGTCTGCATATAGATTATGTTGGTTTTGAGCCCTTTGAAAATGGTCTTTGAGTTATTTGGGAATGTCTTGACTTTCATATATCCACTCCTTATCCATAGGGACTTTGCTATCTCCAAACACAATCTCAACAAAAGTGATGGGACCATAACTATATAAGGATTTGAAAGGAGGCATACCAATAGACATGTCGTGAGTGGTGTTGTATCAATATTCACCTAGGTATATCCACTTGCCCCACACTTTTTGTTTTCTTGTCACATAGTTTTGAAGGTAACCTTCCACCCACTTGTTTACTTTCTCAGTCTGTCCATCTGTTTGTGGATGATAGCTAGTGTTGGGGGTTAACTCTATACCCACTATCTGAAACAACTCTTGCCAAAAGATGTTCATAAATATGTTGTCCCTATCACTCACAATCGTTTTGGGTAATCCATGCAATATGAAGACATCCTCGAAAAACAAATATACCACTTGAGATGTGCTAAAGTCCGTGGAGATGGTGAAAATGTGAGCAAATTTGGTCAATTGATCTACTACCACAAATATACAATCCTTCCCTTGTGCCTTGGGGAGTCCTGTAATGAAATCCATAGATGCACTCTCCCACTTATGCTCTGGAATGGGGAGAGGCTGTAATAGACCTACTGGGTGAGTGTGCTCATATTTGTTTTGTTGGAAAGTGGTACATTCCTTGATGTGGCGCATGACATATCCCTTGAGACCCTTCCAAGAAAACCTTTCTCTTATCTATCTGTATGCTTTAAGAAATCGTTGATACTCTGCTAATGATGATTCATGAAATGATTGAAGCACCCTTTTCTTGAACAAGGATTCAGGAACCATATAGATCCTTCCTTTGTAATATATGACGTCATCTATAATCATCTACTTGTCATCCTATAACTATCCATCCATCAACTCACATGCAATTTTATTTTTGGAGTACTCCACCAATAGATGATATTTCCAATCAATTGATATCTTTGACATGGAGTAGGTTGAGGGTCTTCTAGACAAGGCATCCACTACAACATTGTTTTTTCCCTTGACATATTCTATGTCAAAGTTATATGCTTGAATCTTACTCACCCATTTTTGTTGTCTCTCATTAAGGTCCTTCTGCTTAAGAAAGTACTTGAGGCTATTATGATATGTCCTAACCAAAAAAAATTCTCCAACCAGATATTTCCTGAATTTAGACAAGGCGTGCATTATGGCTAGCATTTCCTAATCACAAATGGTGTACAACAACTTAATCCCCCTCAATTTTTGGCTCTCATAGGAAATGGTATGCCTATTCTGCATGAGAAAAACTCCAACACCCTCACTTGATGCGTCACACTGCAAGATGAATGGCTGAGAAAAATCTGGCAAGGATAATACTGGACAAGTTCTCATCACTGATTCACCTTCTTCATTTTGTCAAATGTTAACTATGCCTCATTACTCCATTTAAATGCACCCTTCCTGGTCAAATTAGTTAGAGGTGCACATAATTGGGAGAACCCCTTGACAAACCTCCTGTAATAACTATAGATACCAAGAAATCCCTTGAGCTCTGTGATCTAAAAATGAAGAAGACTTGTATAATTGAAATTAGTTGCAAGATTTAATTTATGTGTTAAAATGCAAATGGATCAATTTGCAACACAACTTTTATAGAAATTACTCATCAAAGATGCATATAAATATCAGCAATAAACAGTGAACATAAAACACATAACACAACAAATGATAAAGGAGTTCACCCCTCTCTTGGGCTACATCTCCTGGTCCAGCTTCCAATGGATCTTTTGTATTATTTGCTCAAAGTGCTCAAATATGTGCTTTACAATGCTCAAAATGCCAAATAGACAGCTCCAATGGCTTCAAAATGTCCAAATACCCCTAGATGGGCTTTTTCGACACCTCGTTTGGCCAAAAATTGAAGAAGACAGGCTTCCTGGAAGTTCCCCTTCAAACTTGTTGTCTCTGGATCGCCAAAATGCACCCTTGTTTGCTCAACCTAGCCCCCATGCTCTTTTATGTGGAAAAACTCAGCACCAGGCGCAACCGCACAACCGATACAAACTGTCGAACGGTTACGCGTCGACCCTTAACTACCAAGGCCCGTGGGCACATGGCCACCACATGACCGCACGCAATACAAAACAGGGCTAAGGTTCAAACCATATGTATAACCGTAGGATTAAACTGCACGCATCCACAATGGTCACATGTTATATGTATAACCGCATGCATACCATAATGGTTACAACACACACATATATATAACAGTGAGTTTAACCACCCATAGCATTGGTCGTATGCAATACATATATATAACCGTGGGCCGGGGCTT
>SNQJ01S0044754.1:2017-16936 GCA_010110895.2 Picea sitchensis | reverse complement strand
CTATGAAAAATCAACTCAGAGGGATAAATCTCCTGACAATAGGCAGTGAAGGCTGCATGGAATTCACTGAGTGAAGAAATGCTAGCAGGGGGTAAAGAATGATACCATCTACGCGCATCCCCTGCTAACGAGAACATGAACATTTTCAGTAATACATCCTCATGATGTATCTCCCATTGATGCATGAGTTCATGAAACTCATTGAGGTGATGAGCAGGGTTGTCCTCTTCACACTTTCCAAATATGGGAAAATAATCGCCCCATTCATTCGGAGAGGGGACAACATTAGGAAAACCAGGAATAGCAGAAAAATTAAAAGGAGCAAACCCGGGAGCAAGGATTTTCTCCATATCGAACCAGTGGAGTAGCCAATCGATCCTTGAATCATGGAGTCGCCAGGTGAAAGATGCACAGTTTCGAATGTGCCTGGTCCTTGTTCACCATCAAAGGCCAGATATTAACGTTGTTGTTACCCCAGGAAGCTTCTCAGGCTGAGAAAGCAGTTGTTGAAACCTTCTCAAGAAAGCTCCTTAGGGTCAGCTTTCAGGTGTGCTAACAGTAGTCACAGCTGAAACAATGATGTGGAAACAATGGAGTCGCCACAATGGAGTCGCCAGGTGCACAGTAGCAATATTTAAGGGCTTTGATGTCTGATGCACCTTTAGAATCAAAGGCTCAATGTCGTTCTGCCCAGGGAAAATCTTCAACTTCGTCCCCGGCAACGGCGCCAGAAAATGTTAGCGTCAGAAGTCACTCCTGGGTTGCAGCAGGAGCGAGCCTGACGCCCATCAATTTAGTGTCACGTTTTGTTTAATGAGGTGATCAAATGGAGGTTAACTCCAGACGATGTAGCTCTAACTCCGAAACTAGGCCAAGAATGCATGGGCAGGTGAGGTCTTGCATGAACTTCAGACAGTGAGGTGTAGTAAGGGTGAGTAGGGGGAAGACTTATATCAGGGAGATGCGAAGGTCTGTAGTAAACATCAAGTTTCCAACAGACTGTAGAGGAAGGCATCCAAACACAATATCTTCTTGCGCTCAAACATAGAAAACCAGAGAATACAATAATGCATAAATAAATCCTTTATCATGACATAATTGCAATGATCCGCATGAATCATTCGTTCACGGACTCTCCTAGAATGAGACGAAAATTAGACGAAATAAGAAAGACTGTCTGTTATAAAGCAAGAAATCTCATATGCAACTTCATAACCAGAGAACTAGAGTCTGTGCTAAAACTTTACAATCGGGAGCTCTGCTCTACTATCGATAGATACAAAAATGGTGAAAACGCCTACATATACTCAAAACAACAACAACAAAAAAATCGAGACGTTGCATTAAAACTTTGCGTCTGCATGGCTTCTGACAACCTGCTCTTGTAGTCTCTGAGTGATTGTGCACTTGTGGTAGACGCAATCGAACTTCTGAAAGTTCCATGGGCGAATCGACGTGCTCTTAATTCGTCGCCGGACTTTCCCATTATGGAGGAGGCGATGTCTAACCACCACCAACTACCTCNCTGCATGGCTTCTGACAACCTGCTCTTGTAGTCTCTGAGTGATCGTGCACTTGTGGTAGACGCAATCGAACTTCTGAAAGTTCCATGGGCGAATCGACGTGCTCTTAATTCGTCGCCGGACTTTCCCATTATGGAGGAGGCGATGTCTAACCACCACCAACTACCTCAATAACTGCTTCATTGGGATTGAGGATGGCCCGACCAACTCGACACCTTTGGGACGTGGAAGACCCTTCGCGATGCCACCTGGAATAGCTGAACATCCTAATGAATAGGCGTGGAGGCTAGCGCGAAGGATGGGGCGCATAACGGGAGTGGTGGCACCAAAACCATGAGGGTGGGATATGAAGTGATGAGGTGTGAGAAAGGTTACAGGGGAAGACACATGGTGGAAGGAAGTAAGCGGAATGGGGTAGGAGCTGAGATGTAATGGGCACGTTTTTAGTGGGAGGCCGACGTGGAAGGGGAGCGGGACACGCGGCAGGTGGTGAGTGGATGATGAGATGGGAAAGGGACCACACAGACCAGAAGAGGGGAGATGAACAGATGTCGGAGGATGAGGAAGGGGCTAAAGGGAGCGAGCCTCATCACACGGTCAGGTGGAGAACAGATGGAAAGACGACATGACAAGGAAGGGGGGGCCCACGTTGATTAAATACAGAAAGACAGAGGATGCCTGGATTGCCTGTGCGCCATTGATCCGGGCGCTCAAATAGCAGTCGTCGGAGAGATGTGCCCTCGATTCCGAACCCCCCGCCTCCTCTTAAAGGTAGAAAGGCGGGGGGGTCCGGAATCACCCTGCGTGCCGTTGATCCGGGCGCTTCGATCGTAGCCATTGAAGAGGTGCGCCCTCGATTCCAGACCCCGCCCCTCCGCTTAAAGGTAGAAAGGCGGGGGGGGCTCCAGAATCCTATGTGCGTCGTTGATCCGGGCGTGCGAATCTCTGCCATTCAAATTTGCTTGCCGCTTAATCACAAGCACACTTTGCATCTGAACTTAGGGCAAGTGGGTTTTTAAGCCATTCCTCTGCTTTTTACCCCCATTTACAAGAAATGTCGCTAACAGTATGCAATACATATATATAACCGTGGGCCGGGGCTTAGCCCCGGCCCGGTCCGCGCCCTAATTCACAAATTTGCAAACTCAAATCTATTAAAACGCATACATATGTTAAGTAACACATGCGGGCACACCGGTTGGGTGGCCCTTCCCAAGGCTTTACCCTGCCCAGAGGTCACGGGGTCGACTCCGGCCAACAACATAACTTTTAAACCAATACATAGGTGACATGTGGTGGCCATTGATTGGGCCATGTGTCGATATCCCATTCGCTGCAAATAAGCCACGTCACATGCCAACTATCCACACATCTGCCTGCCACATGTTGTACGGCCTGCCACGTCAACGTCCGTACGGACTGTACAGTCAGCATCCCTTTTTTTGCCTGTTTTTTGTTTTGAACAAAACACGATATCTCTCGCTCTCAACGTTCGTTTGAACCCAAATGAGTTTCGTTGGGTTCGTAATGATGAGGTCTATGCTCCTGTTCAATTTGAAGCGATTCCGAGCATTTTGAATTTTGAGCAAAATTTGATCCCCTGGATCACTCTGTGAGTGTCTTGGGTGTGGGCCAATCAATGATCGCTTGGATCTTCTCTTGGTGAACCTATACCCATTTTTCTCCAATAATGTGCCCCAAGTAGAGAACCTTAGTCATCCCAATTTCACATTTTGATTCCTTGGCATGATGCTCAAGACCTCATCCACGTGTTTGAGGTGATCCTCCCATGTCGTAATGTAAATCAGAAAGTCATCAAAGAAGACAAGTAGGAACTTCCTCAGCTGTTTGTTGAACACATGGTTCATGCATGATTGGAAGGTGGCTGACACATTGGTCAAGACAAAAGGCGTGACAAGGAACTCATAATTCCCATAGTGCCATATGAAGGCTATCTTATGTATGTATTGTTCCCTCATCTTTATTTGATGATACCCAGAGCGTAGGTCAATTTTAGTGAATTACATGGTGCCATGTGACTCATCCAACAACTCATCTATCCTGGGAATGGGATACCTATTTTTTATGGTTTTCTTATTCAAGTCTCTGTAATCAATGCACATACACATAATTCCATATTTCTTCTTTACCAATACAATTGATGATGCAAATAGACTTGAATTTGCTCTAATATGTCCCATGGCCAATTATTATTTTATAACATTCTCAATCTCGTCCTTATGTTTTTTGGGCTGCTTGTACGATGTAGTGATGACCAGTTTGGCCCCTTCTTCCAACTATATAATGTGTTCAAACCCTCTATACGGTGGTTGAACTGGAGGAATTGGCTCAAATACATGTTTATGCTTGTGAAGGATTCTATCTATGTCTGGAAGATATTTCTTGTGCTATCCACTACTCACTCCCATGAAAAAGCACTCAGCTGCATAGGCCACCTCCTCTCACCTAAATATTTCACGCATTATTTTGGCAGTCACAACTCTAGGTGCCTCTCATGTCATCCCCTTAACTGTGACCCTATTTCCTTCTTCTATGTTGAAATACATTTACATGTTTTTGTAGTTGGTAGTGATTGGTCCCAATGTGCTAAGCCACTACACACCTAGTATGATGTTAGTGTCATGTATATCCACTACATAGATATCATGTGTAAGTGTGTATTTTCCCAAATTCAAGATCATATGTGGAATATATCTGCCATAAGACATAGTGCATCCTCCTATCACCTCAACCAAGAAACCCTCAAAGTCCACCGTGGGAATGTGTCTCCTCTCTACCATGGGAATGTGTCTCCTGTTGCCATGGGAATGTCAATGAAATTGTGAGAATCTCCTCCATCGACTAACATTGTTTCTCATTGTCCCTTCACAACTCCCTTCATCCTAAAAGTATTAAAATTAGATACTCCACTAATAGAGGCAATGGTAACCTTCTTGATTCCTTCATCATGGTGTAGGGGCACCTCATCTCCCTGCGCATGAAAGAAATTTTCTTCCTCCCTTTGGCTCATATGTATGTTATTGATGGATCCACTCTCCTCATTATTCGTCTCATCCTCACTATCATATACCACTTCTATATAGTGAATCTTCCCTTTACCCATACAACTATGACATGGCTTCCATGGTTCTTTGCAAGTGAAGCATAGTTAATTCCTCCTTAATTATCTTCTTTGAGCCTCATCCATATTTCATTTTTCCTTGCCAACATGTTTGGTGTCTCACCCCCTTGTAATGATTGGGGGTCTAGGTGTGAACTTGTTATTGTAGGTTGCTCCTACTAGATCTCTGGTGCACTCAATGACATCCTGTAAGGTTACAGGCTTGAAATACTTAACCCATCCACATAAAGGCCCAGTCAACCGTTATATATACATCATCAATAATATGGATTTTGAAATATTAGGTACCATAATTTCCACTCTATGGAACTCCTCAATGAAGGCTTCTACTGACCATGTTTTCCTGATCTGTGTGAGCTCCCTAAAATGAAGCTCTAGGTCCTCCCTGTCAAATATTTCAATAAGTATATGAGTGAAATAAAGGTAATAAGTGACATGCTCATGTCCTAATGTGGTCATCCCATGAAACCACCAATCATGTTCCTTTCCCATCAAGTGTAAGGTTGAAAACTTGATGGAATTTCCTTCCTTCATGGTATTTAATTGAAGGTAAGAATCCAAATTTTGTACCCACACTTTGGATGATATTTGACTTGATCCATCAAAGGAGGGAATATCCATTCTACCTGCTTTTCACCCTAACTCATTGTCACCTCTATAATGATATTTTCATTTTATTATCATCTCAATGTGGAAATATTCTCCCATGGAAACATGTCTTCTGAATCCCACGCTCATGGTGTTGTACTCCATCTTTGTGGCTTCCCATTCACCCTATATATTCTCACGGTGTAGGGAATTAGTGTCCCTTCGTTGTGCACCCAAAAAGGTGGGCATGTACGGTCTAGGAGTAGATCCGATAGCCATGTGAGAATGAGTATGTATTCCCTTGTTTGTTCTATGCCCTTCTGTATGGCCTTTATGTATGGAATCCTCATGATTCCCATTTCCCCCATGAGAACTATTGGAATCTTGGTTTCCTCCAAACAATGGTGGATCCTTACTATTTCTCTACTCCATCAAGTACTTAGAAAGAAAACCTTGATGTTTTCTCTATTCCTCCATTAAGGCTATCATCCTTTCCTGTCCTCTTTGAAAATTTGCAAAGGATATTTTAAGTTCGACCTGCCCCATATATAAATGGTTCTGCATCTCTTCTAATTTTCATTGCATAATAACCTGGTTGTTCTGTAGTGTATCATTCATTGTTTGAATCACCTTCTCAACTAAAATTGTTGCTTCTTTTGATACTACATTCTTTGTTTCATGAGTTTCCCCCATGTTCACTTATGGTTATTATTCCTCTGGAATACCTGATAAAGGTTTTCCCCCACAAACTCTCCTCCCAGGAATTAGTTTTAATCACAATCTAGTGAAGGAATTCACTCTGATACCACTGTAATGTTCCCAAGCAGATTCACTAGAAACTTAGGGGTTTATTTCCGATCTATTTGTATGATTGTTTGAATATTTTTGCAGGTTTTCTTCTCAAAGTTGCACTGGAGGAGTTTGGTTAATTTTTATAGTATGTGATGGATGAATATAACACAACATATGGAAATAACAATATACAAGAAAAATAATACAAGAGAATGCCCAAATAACTTCAAATCTGACCTTTATTTAGTTAATAATTTGACCTCCATACATGAGATCTACAGATATGGAATAATAAGTAGAGATATAAAATTTTGGGTTGAATGCCACCAAGATACAAGGAGATGAATATGTGAGTCCTCCTAGTCCTTTAGTAACAACATGCAAGTCAATACAAGATCAATTTCTTTCCCTTGAAGCCTTGGCACCTCCATATCTGGCTGAGATGCACCCCAACTCGCTGTAGCAACCTAGGAAATCCATCTTCCTTCAAGAACTCCCTCAAACCGCTGTAAAACACTACCAAACTGTAGATCTATAGATCTAGAGTGCATATGAAGATATCCCTCAGCAAAAATCATATATCTAACCCACCAACTCATTGAATACCCAAGGGACAATGCACCCCTATTCAAGCATTCGTTTAAGAGCCATAATAAATAAATATGCAGAAGAAACCCTCCAACAATAGATGAGAAAAGGCGCTCTAAGGCTGGAAAACCCTCTAAGAATGATTTTTACCTCATATCTCCCTTCCATTGACCAAATCGAACTAGTCTTTCTCCAACATGCACCCTACTTGCAGAAAACGTCCAGATATGTGCCTTACCTCTTAAATCCATTGTAGAAACTAGTATGTAGCTGAATAGGATAGTGAGGGTGTAATATTTCACCACCTTGACCAAGCTTGGAGTGGGAATGGAGGAATATTTCACCTCCTTGTTGATCTCTAGGTTTTTTTACTCAAAATCCTCAAAATGTAAGCTATTTAGCTCAAGAAACAATAAGAGAAAATGGCATGAATGAGGAGTGAGGCATCCTCCTCTCTTTTTTACACCTCTATATTATATTTTTCACTTGATTTACTTTATTGATTCCTAATGTTATTACTTTACTTTCTCCTCTAAGTCAAATAATTTATTTTTCTACTTTTACCAAAGTCACTTTAATAATATACATTTATCTCCTTAGTGACCCTTTTGCACCTCCTAGCCCCCTTTTACCCATGAGACTATAGTCTAGAGGGTTGACTAGACTACTAAGTCTCCTAATGTTCTTGTCAAGAAGAGGGGAACATTACATGTACATACCATATCCTTATCACAAGGTTAGTACAATCCACTAGCTCTCCAAAACCCTAGTTTGGGAAAAAAATGAAAAACCCTAGCTCAACCATGGAGCTCCAACATTCATGAACCACTCAAATAATTCCTCTAAGGCAATTCATCCTCTTCTTCAGAACACACACCCTAGGGTTTCAATACAAAACCCTAACCCTAGAATTTGACATGCTCCAAGAATATCATGAAACCTAAATGACTCCAAGAGAGAGATATATCATGATATGACCCAAAGGAGGGAATATATGGGGTTAAATGTATATGATATGACCCCAAAGGGGGGAATATATGGGGTTAAATGTATATGATATGACCCCAAAGGGGGGAATATATGGGGTTTATTGTACATGTAATGTGTAAATGTATATGTAATAGGGTCAGCCTAATAATAAAGGGGCCACATATGCAATGTGTGAATAGGTATATATAGAGATCATGTAGTCATTATGGAGGACATGGGAATTGTGAAGTATGAATGTATTTGGGTATTTGGAGGAGGTTATCCTACTCTTTGATTTATTGTGTATCTTATATCTCTTACCTAACTTGGATTTGTGCTCCATACTCACATTGCTTTACATGGTGTGTACTTTTGTTTTATTGTGATATTTTAAGCATTTGAATCATAACATTTGGTTTCAGAGCATCGATCCTAGGGTTTTGTTGCTTCAAGCGAGTCATATTGGAATTTTTTCTATAAAATTTTTTTGAAATGTTTCAGACTACGAAATTTTTAGGAAGTTGAGAAGACATATATAATTACACTTGGTAAAAAATTTATAGTTTGTGTCATTTTACTTTCAGAGATATAACTTGTGGAGGTTAGGGTTTTATACTAGCCCTGAAATCCATTTCAAACGAGTCATTTTGGGCATTTCACTATAATGTTTTTTTGATGACATTACATAACATGAAATTTTCACTATACCAAGAAGACATAATGAAGTGTGCTTGGTAAAAATTTCAAGCTTTGGAGCATTTTAATTTTGGAGATACATCCCATGGAAGTTAGCATTGTTTACTAGCCTTGAAATTAGTCTTAAATGAGTCATTTTAGGAATTTCACTAGAACTTTTCTTAGATGAAGTGTAAGACTATGAAATTTGCAGGATTATGAGGAAACATATATAAGTACTAGTGGTAGAAATTTGGGGTTATTAATTATATAATTAAGGAAATATAGGCTATGGAAATTAGGTTTATTTGACTAACCCTAAACTTGTCTCAAATAGGTGTTCTGGGTAAAATGGCCATATCTTCTTTAGTAAAGATTTGAATTCAATGAAACTATTTGAATTGGAAAGAAGACAATCCATAGTATTTTTGGTACAAATTTTAGAATCATATTAGAAATATTGGATATGTTGCATGCCATAAGATTTTGTTATCTAGAAAGGTCCAAGAATCAACAAGTTTTGGGAAAGTTACCATAACTTTCACTTGTCACATCAAATTTTTGGTTAGACCTAGGATATTGCATAGAAGACAGAATATAGTAATGAAAACCAAAATTTCATATTCACAAGGGATAATTTTTTTATAGATGCATTAGAAATAAGGTCGATTAGAATGATAGACTCCAATTCATGGTTTTAAAAGAATCAATGGAAATACCTACATTTATAGGAGATAAAGATAAAGATGAAATCAATCCCTAGGAATGGTTGAGGGTGATAAAGAAAAATGATTTGAATCCTTTTTTGGCATGTTTTGTATTTTTGGGGTGAAGCTTCTAAGTGGTGGAATAGCTTTGATGTAGATACTAGAGTCCACTCCACATGGGAAAAAAATGAAGAACTCTTCTCAAATAAATGGATTAGGAATGAAAAAGTGGAGGAAATGTATATAATTCAAAATGAGTTAAAACAATCAAAATAAGAGATTAAGAAGAAGAGTGATGGTTTATCTAAGATAAAATACCTTAATTAAACACTCATTAAAGATGTTCAAAAATTAATGCATGGAAATAGAAGAAAATGGAAATGGAAAAAGGACGAGTCAGAGGAAAAATTAAAAAAGAAAGATGAAGAAATAGGTAGATTAAGAAACCATAATAAAAAATTACTCGATAATGTCAAGATATTGAAATAATAAAAGAATCATGGTCAAAATCAAGAAAAAACAAGAATTTTGGATGAATAAAATACCAAAAGAATCGAATAGGAAATTTACAAGAAGGTTGAGGAATCCCAAAACACTGATGAGGTAAAATCATAAATGCAATCCAAAATTGAAGGATGTCAGAATTTGATAGATGTGGTCACATTGTAGCTTCAAAAGGAGAAACAAGCCACGATTCAAGAAGGTCACCATAAGATACTTGAAGAAGTTGAACTCCATATAGAGGATTGTTGGCCCTTGACCAAGTTTTGAGGATTCTTTGTCATGTTTGACCTATTTTTGGGACTTCGACAGGTTGTCGAAGGCGAAGCGCAAGACAAAGCAGAGATTGCGGGATCTCAGCCCCTTTTAGGGCCCTTTTTGGGAGTTGGGATTATGTAACGGGTATGGGAATGTCGGCCCATGGGTTCACCCATGATTAGGCCTATTTTGTATGTATAAATAGAAGGCTAGGCAATGTAAGAAAGGGCAGCTGCAAGTTGGCTAAATGCTAGAGTTGGATCTGTGTGATCAAGAGTTGTAAGTTCTTTGGTGCATAGTATGTGAGACTTGCAGAGCTAAGTGAAAGTCATTGTAAAAGACTGTAGAAGGTTGTGTGCTTAGATCTACTCGAGGAAGGAGGATATAGCAAGTTGTGTAGATCCCCTATCCTTTGTGAAGTAGGGATTTTGAGGATATGTGCATGTAACTGATCGAAGAAGCTAATAAAGAAGACAAATATTTGGTGGACGTAGCCCCAGGGTGGGGGTGAACCACGTACATGTTGTGTTTCTCTACTTTGTGTGATGTGTTGATGTGTTTATATGTTAATGTTATTAGTGATTTAATATAGATGAATGATCTGTTGATGCTTAGTGCTTAATAATATAGATGGATGTTGGATCTGACTTATATACATATGCTCAGTGCTTGAATCTGCTAGATCTGATATGTTTCATCATGCTAAGTGTTATTAGATGCTAGATATGGTTTCATACTACGATGCTCTGTAATTAGGGTTTAACTGCGTTGTAACCAAGATTGATGAATGTTAACTACTGAGTGCTCTGTTAAGTGTTACAATCACATATCTGTGTCCCATCTAAGGTCGCAGACATCTAAGTCCTGCAACCACCCCTACCTCTACCTTGGGTGAGACTTCATCTGCTTCGCAGGTGTTGACGAAAGGGCCGGTAGTTAGGGTTTTGTTGGTGCATTGTTGTAGCGTTGAACCCTTGTTCTTCCCCTATGATAACAAATGGTTCCGTTGCGGGGACCTGAAACTGTGATTGCTGGGAACTAAGGAAAAAGAAGTTTTGTGTGAAGATCCAACCTGAAATTGTGAAATCTCTGTGCGTAGATATGTTGCCCTAGTGCATCGTATTCTACTTGATCTGTGAAGCTCTGTGCCAAGAAGGGTCAGATCCGAAGAAAAGAGGTAAGATCTATAAGCTCTGTGCTCTGATAAAGGTAAGAATAGTGAAAATTTTTAGATCTGGAAGCTTTGTGCTCTACTGAAGTGTTGGGGGCCTTTTGGCCCTTGACCAAGTTTTGGGGATTCTCGGTCATGTTTGACCTATTTTTGGGACTTCGAAAGGTTGTCGAAGGTGGAGCGCAAGACGAAGCGGATATCGCGGGATCTTGGCCCCTTTTAGGGCCCTTTTTGGGATTTGGGATTATGTAATGGGTATGGGAATGTCGGCCCATGGGTTCACCCATGATTAGGCCTATTTTTTATGTATAAATAGAAGGCTAGGCAATGTAAGAAAGGGGCAGTTGCAAGTTGGCTAAGTGCTAGAGTTGGATCTGTGTGATCAAGAGTTGTAAGTGCTTTGGTGCATACTATGTGAGACTTGCAGAGCTAAGTGCAAGTCATTGTAAGAGACTGTAGAAGGCTGTGTTCTTAGATATACTCGGGGAAGGAGGATCTAGCGAGCTGCGCAGATCCCCTATCCTCTGCAGAGTAGGGTTTTTGAGGCTCTTTTCATGTAACTGATTGAAGAAGCTAATAAAGAAGACAAAGAGTTGGTGGATGTAGCCCCAGGGTGGGGGTGAACCACGTACATGTTATTTTGCTCTGCCTTGTCCAATGTGTTGATGTGTTTATATGTTAATGTGCTTAGTGATTTAATATAGATGAATGATTTTTCGATGCTTAGTGCTTAATTATATGGATGGATATTGGATATGACTTATATACATATGCTCAATGCTTGAATCTGCTAGATCTGATCTATTTTGTCATCCTAAGTGTTGTTAGATGTTAGATCTGGTTGCATACTGTGATGCTCTGTAATTAGGGTTTAACTGCGTTGTAACCAAGATTGATGAATGTTAACTACTGAGTGCTCTGTTAAGTGTTAGAATCATAGATCTGTGTCCCAACTAAGGTTGCAGACATCTGAGTCCTGCAACCACCCCTGCCTCTACCTTGGGTGAGACTTCATCTGCTTCGCAGGTGTTGCTGAAAGGGCTGGTAGTTAGGGTTTTGTTGGTGCGTTGTTGTAGAGTTGAACCCTGGGTTTTCCCTTGTGCCAACAAATGGTTCCGTTGTTGGGACCTGAAACTGTGATTGCTGGGAACTAAGGAAAAAGAATCTTTGTGCGAAGATCCGACCTGAAATTGTGAAAGCTTTGTACATAGATATGTCGCCCTAGTGCGTCGTATTCTACTTGATATGTGAAGCTTTGTGCCAAGAAGGGTCAAATATGAAGAAACGAGGTAAGATCTGTAAGCTCTGTGCTATGATAAAGGTAAGAATAGTGAAAAGTTTTAGATCTAGAAGCTTTGTTCTCTGTTGAAGATAAGATTTGTAGATTTTTTTTTTTCTAAAGTATGGATCTAGGTATGTTTAATAAGATTTTTCCTAGCTTAAAAACTAGGGCACTGATAGATGAAAGAAGATTTGGTATGAGTAGATCTGATAAGAATAGTGAAAAATATGTTATGCATAGAAAGAATGCTTGGACTAACAAATGGACTCAAGATCCTAGAACGAATTTTTTACGGGTTAGCTACTATGATCTTAGTGCGCAGTATAGGAAAGGTTGGGGATCATTTAAGAGAAAGAGAGGATTAACCCTTTGTTACAGTTGCAGAAAACTGGGACATTTGGCTAAGGAATGCCCTGGAAGAAGACCTAGTTGCCTCTGTTGCAAAACTATGGACCATGAAGTTTTGGATTTCCCTAGAATGATTTCTAAGGTTGAAAGGATGAATATGAGACAAGAATACCACGAGAAAGGTCAAGCAAATAATATTATGACAGAACCCCAGAAAGAATCAGAAAAAGTATTGCTACATATAAAAGAAACCCTGAATGACCACTGACATGTCAACTTATCAGAGATCTTCAAAGAAAAAAAATGCATTGAAGTAAGAATAGGAGACTTCAGCATTGACTGTTTTCTGGATGAGGAAACACAGGTGAATATCATGACAGAAAGAACTTGGGAAATTCTAGGAAAGCCTGCTATGATTCCTTCATTGGGAGGAATAGTGTTCTTTAGAGGAAAGATGATAAACCTATGTGGAAGACTTACCCAGATATCTATGAATGCCAATGGAACTTTGACAGAGGAATAATTTGAAGTTGTCAAATTTATTGAAAACAACACTCCATTTGATATGTTACTAAGAAAACCTTGGATTGAAGGAGATCGGGCCATAAGGAAAGAAGAAGAAATCGTAGAGCAGAAGAAGCAAGAGTTAAAATATTTCATGACTAGGAGTATCACACACTTGATTGAAGAATATGAGAACTGAGAAAAGATATTTAAGACCAAAGACTTGGATGTCGAAGTAGGAAGAACACTAGAAGATTCACAGAAGACTGAAGTACCTATTCCAGATACAGTATTACCCCTGATTTCTAGGAAAGAACTTCACCAATGCGAAGTTACTCTACCAGAAGAAGGTAAGAATCAGAATGGAAAAAGGAATTCCCAGACGAAGATCACTGGAAAGAAGTCTAGAAAACTAAGTAAGAAGAAAGCTAAAATCGAAAAGTTACAGAAGGTTCTAGAGGGAACTTCGCAGAAGGAAAATTTGCAAAATTGGAACTTCATCGGGATATCAGAACTGCATCACATGGAATTTCGCCATGGTGATGCAATATAGTCATTAGAGACAGTATAACCATTAGACCGATGACCCGAATGTTGGAAAATATTTAACAGACAACGAATGCTTGTCATTGATGGCAAGTACAACAATGAAGATGGCATGAGTAATAAAGTATGTAATAGATGGGCATTATGAGAAGACGTTGCAGAGAAGATTCGAATAAGATCAGAAGAGATAGTGCAGAGGATTGTTGGCAAGAATAGCGATGGCAAAGATCAGCATGATTAGCAGCGCAGTGATAATGGGGGAGGAGCAGCAACAGTGATCATTGGATCAACAATTCAGAATTCTCGATGACTATTAGATCTCAATGTAGACATGAAGAGTGCGCATTATGGAGGATAGATCTCGGGTGTTAGATCTGAGCGTGAGGATCGACCATCGTAGGATCCAGGAGAATCTACACGATCTTTAAAAGTGCAAGGTGAAGCGAGTTCGCAAAATCTCGAAATCCCGATGCAGACACAATGAAGACTTGCGAAATCACGAAAAGATCTTGATCGTCAATACACCAAAAGACGTGGACCGTTGATCTAAGCTCCATTTCAGAGTTTCTCCTATCGCGACTTGGAGAGGCAAGAAACATAACCACCGAAATCGTGATTTAATCGTAGCCATCAGATCAAGATGTGATCTGGACCGTTGATCCGACTCCTTTTCGGAGTTTCGCAAATCGCCACTTGGAGAGGCAAGAAACATAACCACAAGAACGTCGAAATAGCGATATGTGAAATCGTGATATGATCTAAGCCATTGAATTAATATCATATCTAGATCGTCGAATCATAGGACAAGTCACTGACTTGGAGTCAACGAAGCATGGTGTGGAAACTCGCGAGATGCGAGATCGCGATAAGATCTGGACCGTCGGATCTATGGAGATCTCAACCATCAATCAGACTCAATGAAGTTTATAAACTCACGAAATATGAAGCACCTTTTGGCACAGCCTATGGTCATCGCCGGTGGTCACGAGAAGGGAAGGAGTCAGTTCAGATAAGCTCTGTTTCAGGGTTTTGGGGATCACGACTTGGAGAGTCGAGATGCCTCATCTCCAGATTCACGAAATGAGAATTCGCGAAAAGCACTTTATGCATAAGCGCTTGGTCATGGCCATGTTCATATAGAGGAGGGAGCTAGCGCAGAAAAGATCTATATCGGAGTTTCGAAGATCGCGACATGAAGTGTCGAGACACTTGGCCACAAGAATGTTGAAATGTCGAAACCCGATTTAAAGGCAAGATTAATAAAGTTCATCCAACGGTGCAGATAAACATGAATATGATCGGAGGGCTATTTGTTGAAATAATGT
>SNQJ01S0044753.1:63086-75132 GCA_010110895.2 Picea sitchensis | reverse complement strand
TTGAAATGTCTATGATAGGTGAACTATCATTTTTTCTTGGTCTGCAAATTACTCAGAGGTCTGAAGGGATGTTCATTTCTCAAGAAAAATATCTAAGAGAAATGTTGAAAAGGTTTCAAATGGAAGATTCTAAACCTGTGGGAACACCTATGGTTATTGGATGCAAATTAAGCAAGGATGATGACTCACTTGATGTTGATCAAAGTTCATATAGTTCAATGATAGGAATCCTGTTGTACATCACAACATCTCATCTAGACATAATGCATGTTGTTGGAATGGTAGGAAGATATCAGTCTGCACCTAAAAAGAGTCATTTGCTAGATGTCAAAAGGATATTCAAATATTTGAAAGAAACAATGAACTATGGCCTATGGTATCCTAAGAATAAGAATTTTCAATTATCAGTCTACTCAGATGCTGATTGGGCTAATTGCATGGATGAAAGGAAAAGCACGACTGGAGGTGCATTCTTGTTAGGAGATTCTCTAGTAGCTTGGTTGAGTAAAAAGAAAGGTTCCATTTATTTATAAACAACAGAGGTAGAGTACATTGCTACTGCTACCTATTGCACTCAGGTATTATGGATGATTTAGACACTTGCAGACTTGGAGGTAAAATATGTTGCACCGATCCCAATTCATTGTGATAATACTAGTACCATCAGTGTGTCCAAGAATCCTATATTCCACTCCAAGACCAAGCATATTCCCATAAAATTCCATTTTCTGAGAGAGCACATCACCAATCAGATTGTTTAGGTCCATTACATTCCAACCATAGAACAAATTGCAGACATCTTTACTAAACCCCTAGCCAAGACACCTTTTGAATATCTCTGATAGAAGTTGGGTGTCATCCCGTCTCACACCTAAGAGAGTCCATCCTGTTAGGGGGAGTTTGTATTGATTGAATATCTGATACCTCCTAAAAATACTGCAATAACTCAGGGGGAGCATGTTTTCTTTGACATTGATTTCAAAGGGGGAGAAAAGAAGTGGTCCGGACTGGATGCTACAGTTGGAGGTCCAAACAGATTATTGCAGTCATTCAGGGTTCCCATCAATGCCAAAGGGGGATATTGTTGGCATGTTTATAGGCAGAGTGTGCTTGTCATTGATGGCAAGATCAAAGTATGCAGCGATGGAAAAATAGGAACAATGTAAGCTCATGAGGATTAGCGCAGAGTCGCACGCAGTGAGTAGGTGTTCACCAGGGATGAGGTTAACTCATTGCTAAAGCTCAAGAGGGATAGCATACTCAGGATCTTAGATGGATCAAAGGTCGAGGACTTTGGCACTTAGAAATTACTCCAAGTCAGGAGGATGTGTAAACTCGGGAGGAGAAGCGATAGTGATCATTGGATCCCATTGAGAATTCTCGATGACCGTCATATCTAAATTTAGATAGGTCGAGTGTGTTAGCACTCTGTAAATTGCCTAAGGCTGCAAAGGCAATCATAGAGGTAACCTTGAACCGCTTGGAGTCTTGGATCTATCCCTCCAAGACTTAGAGAGGGATCTCTCTTATCGATTTAAACTTGGTTTGTATAGGATGAATGTTAGGCTAGCTATAAAAGTATAGGGTTTTGATTTTTAAATGGTTAGTTTGGGACAACAAGGAGGGCCATTGGGCAAATGGGGTCTATGCTTTAAAAATTTGATTCACTCTCAGATCTGGACAAAGTTCTTTCACAGGGCAAGGTAGCGGAAATGTTGGATCGAATTAAGTTTTGATGGTGTCGATTTGAGGAAGAAATAGGGGAGGAAAAATCTAGGTAAAGGAGAAGCTAAGAATTCCTGAGTTGGGCTCTTTAGATGAATAACATAAAGATTATCAAAAGGATATATGCAAAGTATTTGCCAATAAATTCTGCTTTGTTTACTATCTTCTGATAATAAGAATTGAAAAACAAGTGGAAAGAGGACAGGAAAATACTTTAACAGAGGAAAAACACCACCAATATATCCGCACAGGAATCCTATAAAAAAAGCATGTCCATCATTGATTGATCATTTAATAATTACAGAAAATAAGTTTTCTGGCCAAACATAGCCCACAGTCGAGCAAAGAAAATTAAAAAACTTCAGGTCTAACCCTCTCACACAGGTCGAAACCCAAACAGAGTTTTGCACAGGTCGAACCCTCTCCTACTCAGCGCAGTCGAACCCTCCATTAATCTTTTACATGTCTATAAATAAGAAAAATTTCCTTAGCCTTGCCAAGACTTGCGCTCTACCTCTGTTTTCTGAAAATAGAAAATAGTTACAAAGATTTACACATGTCATAGATGGTCTCCTAAAACAAACCCAACAGTAAATTAAAGGAAAAAACTAAATTTAGAAACTGCTGGTTGGTCGTCTCAAATTTGCTGAGAGTTTGTTGATGCCTATCCCTTGAATCTTAGAAATAATGGCCACTTGTCCCATTGACTGCCAGCTGCATTTGAAATGATGCTTCAAAACAATGATGCTCTGCCACTTGTGTAACTGTTACATAAATACTTGGATCAAACTGTTGCAGTCGGGTTCCCTATTTTCCACTAACCTCGGCATCATCATCTAAATTGTGGTTTCCATTCTGTAGGTCCAAGAGTAAATCCTTTGCAGTTGCTTTGACATTTCCATTTCTCATTTGTATGACATCTTCTAGGTGTGACGAGTCGTATTCAAATTACTGATACATCTCCCTTAAGGTTTTGTGTATATGTTGTTGGCTTCATCCTACTAGGTATCATATAGTAGTAATAAAAACAAACAATTTGGAAGACAAAATCATGATTTTTGTCATTACTTACGTGCAACTCAGTTGTTTATCATTTTTATGGATATACCTTAAGTTTACAAGTTCATAGTTGATATCAGTGAGAATATTTTTTGACCAACAGAGTGATCTCTTGCCCATATATAACAATTTACTTTACTTGACAACATTCATTTCCATAGCTTGGCCTGCATCTGAGAGTTCATTACCTTAGGACCCCAATCACGGGCAATCCCGAAACACAATTTCCAAATCCTTTTTTGTTTCTTTCCACAACAGACCTCTTCTACACTTGTAATCATTCACAGTTAAGGTTAGGCTATGCCTCCTTCCATCATTAGTAGGCACTTGCACACCACATGCTTCCTCAATCTCCTTCTTTCTAGCCATAAATGCTAAAGGGGCCCCTTGATCACCCCCCATACTTCTGTAATTCAGCAAGTGATGTAGGAAGTTTAAAATCATGCAGAGAAAACACCTTTGCATCTTCAGATATAGGAGCTTCAGTGTCCACAAGCTTTCCTTCATCCTTGACAATTTCTAATGTTGCAGCAGTTGCAGCTTTCTCTACCTTGGTTGCATCTGCCTCTATGTTAGCACCTGTGTTTCCTTCAACAACATTTCCCTTTGTAGTGTAATAATTTTGAGATTGAGTCCAACGCTGAGTAAAAGGATCATACCGTGCTTCAGCTGCTTTAAGATTAAGGTTCAGAGGCTTGATCTCAGAAGCATTCTTGAAATTTTCAGCCTTGTTTTTCTTATTCATCGCTGCAATGGTCAAGGCTCTTGCATTCTTGCTTTTGCTCTGAACAGAAAAGACTTCTAATTCCATCAACCTTGTTTTGATTCTATCTTCCTCTGAATACTCATGCCTTCTCTCTGCATCATCTCGCTTTATATTCTTTATCTGTGCCATGACTTCCTCATCAGACTTAACAGAAGACTCTGCAAATGCAACCTTTGCATATCTGTCACAACCAATTACAACATCTCTCTTTTGCAGGTGCTTGTATGCATTCATTGAAAATTGATGAGTAGTAAACTCCAAAAATGCAAATCCACGGTTTTGCCCCTCATTTTTTTTGGATCATCCATTCGGGTCATTTCCTCAATGTTCTCAATTTCATATTCTTTTATCTTTTCTCTTACATCATCCTTGGTCCATGTCTTGTGAATATTTCCTAAGTAAAGGGTGTCATTATCCTGGCTGGAGACACTCCACAACGCTTATCCTTCACCTAAGCATCCTTCAGTTTAGTCTTCAATAGTCTCATAACGTATGAAAGCAAACCCCCTATTTTTATGAGATATTGGATTCTTAGACATCCGTATTTCTTTGATTTCACCAACTACACCCATGTTTCGATGCATCGCTTTCTTTTTTGGAAACAGTGTGAAAATATCTGTCAATGGGCGATAGTTTCATATTTCATTACTTGAAGACTGGCAATGGACCTTGAACCATCAGATTGTTTTAAGGATAGTTGCAAAATGACACTTGCTTTTTCAATATGAGGTTGTGAAACAACAATGACTTGATATATGTAAGGACCACAAATATCCTTGACTGTCGGCGCATGGGGACTTAGCGATTCCTGAGCTTTAACTAGATGTGGCTTAATGCTATCCTTTGACACTTCATAACCCTCTATGCATGCGTTCTTCCCTGCGTTTGACACCTTGAATCTAGTTCAAACACCTGGCATAGGGTTTAAAGGATGTGTTTTATATATATATATATATATATATATATATTTATTTTTACTTTCTGTGGGCAATATCCCACATTCACGAGGATAAGGGATTTAAAATCATTGGTATATGTGAATGTTTGCAACATATACTCGATGATATGAGCCCAAGGCTATGCTTTGGAGTTAGGCGTTGGCGTTGGCCTGTGTGTTTGCTGTTGGTGTATGAAATGGTACTTATCCTCGGTGTTGAGTGCTTGGAGGTTGGCCCTAGGCCAATATAACTTTTTGCTAAAAAAAAATTCAAAATATTTATATTTTGATAAACTAGACTAAACTCTGCATAAAGGCCAAGGGGCCAATTTTGGCTAAAAAGACCAAATTTGTCTTTGCCCACAAGAATTAAATTTTGCCATTTCAAACCAATTCACATTTTTTTGCTAAAAATGCATCGGAACTCGCTTTGAAGCTCGCGTGCAAGTACTCATCTTATGCTTGGTCAGTGTTGGGCGCTTTCTGCCACCTTCGCCATGCATCATGAGCAAAACACATAATCCCTGAAATAGATACATATTAGTTAGAAAATTGATTCCCCTATTATATAGGGTTCTAACATAGGCTCCACCTGGGGAAGATAGCTCCGAAGGAGATGTCTAGAATCGTTGAACTCTGAATTTCACCGACCAGCTGATCATTAGGTTTCCCCCAGACTGTAAACTGAAAAAAAAAAATATGAAGGGATAAAAAAAAGTGCTCATCATGTTGAGCTTATTGGCGCATTCCTACCTACCCTACTTTGCTAACAACTACTTCTTCAATCAGGTAATGAAAAAGTGCCAATGAAGCCAACCCAATAGTTGATCCCATGATTGGGTTTCCTCATCATGCTTGATGAAAATCAAAACTGAAATATGTAATGGCAACTGGTGATGGCTCAGGTCCTTGCAGAAAAAACATGATTGAACAGTTATACTGAAAAGGAGCTCCATATAATTTGCAACCGAGTCAATAAATATATGATCTATTTGTTGATTCGTTGGGTATTCCTTTAGCATTTTAACATGGATAAGTTTCCCATTTGTGTCCTCAATATTAGACCATGATTTCAACTGTTCAATTTCAGACTTATGCTTGCAAACAAAATATTCATCAATCAGAAAATTGAAAGATTATACAATATCTTTTGGTTTTGGAGACGTAATATTCTCATAAAATTGTTTTGGATGTTGGAAACTATAAGACTAAATCTGAGTATTCAAAAGCTCAATATCCTTTTCAAGTCTTTCAGCAAACAACTCGAGAACACAAATTTTAATTTCATGAGAAAAAAATTTCGATTTCCAACAATGAAGCACGACTGTTAATGAAACTTCATCAATTTGAAAATCTACTAACTCATCCCTGAATTCTTTTATAGCTTCACAATATATAGGATTTGCCACATACCCTGTCATATTGAAGCATCATCAAGGCTTTGAAATCTGGATTCTTCAGCAGTGCAGTTGTTTGTGATCTTTGAAGATCGGGATCTTGAACAATGGAGTCGCCAGGTGAATGGTACAGCCTTCTTGTGTTTGGCTTCTGTTCACCATCAGAAGTCAAATCTGAACTTGAAGTGCACCTCTAGAGAAGTTCCCCAGTAGAGTCGCCAAAAATGTTAGCACTCTGTAATTTGCCTAAGGCTGCAGAGGCAATCACAGAGGTAACCTCGAACCACTTGGAGTCTTCGATCTAGCCCTCCAAGACTCAGAGAGGGATGTCTCTTTTTCATTTAAACTTGGTTTGTATAGGATGAATGTTAGGCTAGCTATAAAAGTATAGGGTTTTGATTTTTAAATGGTTAGTTTTGGACAACAAGGAGGGCCATTGGGCAAATGGGGTCTGTGCTTTAAAAATGTGATTCACTCTCAAATCTGGACAAAGTTCTTTCACAGGGAAAGGTAGCGGAAATGTTGGATCGAATTAAGTTTTGATGGTGTCGATTTGAGGAAGAAATAGGGGAGGAAAAATCCAGGCAAAGGAGCAGCTAAGAATTCCTGAGCTGGGCTCTTTAGATGAATAACATAAAGATTATCAAAAGGATAGATGCAGAGTATTTGCCAATAAAGTTTTCTCTGTTTACTACCTTTTGACAATAAGAATTGAAAAACAAGTGGAAAGAGGACAGGAAAATACTTTAACAGAGGAAAAACACCACCAATATATCCGCACAGGAATCCTGTAAAAAAATCATGTCCATCACTGATTGATCATTTAATAATTACAGAAAATAAGTTTTTTGGCCAAACACAGCCCACAGTCCAGCAAAGAAAATTAAAAAACTTCAGGTCTAACCCTCTCACATAGGTCGAAACCCAAAAGGAACTTTGCACAGGTCGAACCCTTTCCTACTCAGCCAAGTCGAACACTCCATTCATCTTTTACATGTCTATAAATAAGAAAAAATTCCTCATCCTTGCCAAGACTTGCGCTCTACCTCTGTTTTCTGAAAATAGAAAACAGTTACAAAGATTTACACATGTCACAGATGGTCTCCTAAAACAAACCCAACAGTAAATTAAAGGAAAAAACTAAATTTAGAAACTGATGGTTGGTCGTCTCAAATTTGCTGAGAGGTTGTTGATGCCTATCCCTCAAATCTTGGAAATAATGGCCACTTGTCCCTTTGACTGCCAGCTGCATTTGAAACGATTCTTCAAAACAATGATGCTCTGCCACTTGTGTAACTGTTACATAAATACGTGGATCAAACTGTTGTAGTCGGGTTCCATGTTTGCCACTAACCTCACCATCATCATCTAAATTTTGGTTTCCATTCTGTAGGTCCAAGAGTAAATCCTTTGCAGTTGCTTTGACATTTCCATTTCTCCTTTGTATGACATCTTCTAGGTGTGACGGGTCGTATTCAAATTACCGATACATCTCCCTTAAGGTTTTGTGTATATGTTGTTGGCTTCATCCTACTGGGTATCATATAGTAGTAATAAAAACAAACAATTTGGAAGACAAAATCATGATTTTTGTCATTTCTTACGTGCAGCTCAGTTTTTCTCATTTTTATGGATATACCTTAAGTTTACAAGTTCATAGTTGATATCAGTGAGAATATTTTTTGACCAACAGAGTGATCTCTTGCCCATATATAACAATTTCCTTTACTTGACAACATGCATTTCCATAACTTGGCCTGCATTTGAGAGTTCATTACCTTAGGCCCCCAATCACAGGCAATCCTGAAACACAATTTCCAAATCCTTTGTTGTTTCTTTCCACAACATACCTCTTCTACGCTTGTAATCATTCATAGTTAAGGTTAGGCTATGCCTCCTTCCATCATTAGTAGGGACTTGCACACCACATGCTTCCTCAATCTCCTACTTTCTAGCCATAAATGCTAAAGGGGCCCCTTGAGGACCTCCCATACTTCTGCAATTCAACAAGTGATGTGGGAAGTTCAAAATCATGCAGAGAAAACACCTTTGCATCTTCAGACACAGGAGCTTCGGTGTCCACAAGCTTTCCTTCATCCTTCACAGTTTCCAATGCTGCAACAGTTGTAGCTTCCTCTGCCTTGGTTGCATCTACCTCTATGTTAGCACCCGTGTTGCCCTCAACAACAATTCCCTTTGTAGTGTAATAATTTTGAGATTGAGTCCAATGCTGAGTAAAAGGATCATACCCTGCTTCAGTTGCTTTAAGATTAAGGTTCAAAGGCTTGATCTCAGAAGCATTCTTGAAATTTTTAGCCTTGTTTTTCTTATTCATCTCTGCAAGGGTCAAGGCTCTTTCATTCTTTATTTTTCTTTGAACGGAAAAGACTTATAATTACTTCAACCTTGTTTTGATTCTATCTACCTATGAATACTCATTCCCTCTCTCTGCATCATCTCACTTTATATTCTTTATCTGTGCCATGACTTCCTCATCAGACTTAATAGAAGACTCTGCAAATGCAACCTTTGCAGATCTATCACAACCAAATACAACATCTCACTTTTGCAGGCGCTTGTATGAATTCATAGAAAATTGATGAGTAGTAAACTCCAAAAATGCAAATCCACGGTTTTGCCCCACATTTTTTTTGGATCATCCATTCGGGTCATTTCCTCAATGTTCTCAATTTCATATTCTTTTAGCTTTTCTCTTACAACATCCTTGGTCCATGTCTTGCGAATATTTCCCAAGTAAAGGGTGTCATTATCCTGGCTTGGAGACACTCCACAATGCTTATCCTTCACCTGAGCATCCTTCAGTTTAGTTAAGGCATGTTTTTCCACTTCAATAGTCTCATAATGTATGAAAGAAAACCCCCTATTTTTCTGAGATACTGGATTCTTANCCCGTGTTTCGATGCATCACTTGCTTTTCTGGCAACAGTGCAAAAATATCTGTCAATGGGTGGTAGTTTCAGATTTCATTACCTGAAGACCGACAATGGACCTTGAACCGTCGGACTGTTTTAAGGATAGTTGCAAAATGACACTTGCTTTTTCAATATGAGGTTGTGAAACAACAACGACTTGATATATGTAAGGACCAAAAATATCCTTGACTGTCGGTGCATGGGGACTTAGCGATCTCTGAGCTTTAACCATATGTGGCTTAATGGTATCCTTTGACACTTCATAAGCCTCTATGCATGTGTGCTTCCCTGCGTTTGACACCTTGAATCTGGTTCAAACAGCATAGGGTTTAAAGGCTGTGTTATATATATATATATATATATATATATATTTTTTTTTTTATTTTTTTTTACTTTCTATGGGCAATATCCCACATTCACGAGGAGAAGGGATTTAAAAGAATTTGTATATGTGAATGTTTGCAACATATACTCGATGATATGAGCCCAAGGCTATGCTTTGGAGTTAGGCGTTGGCGCTGGCTTGTGTGTCTGTTGCTGGTGTATGAAACGATGCTTATCCTCGATGTTGAGTGCTTGGAGGTTGGCCCTAGGCCAATATAACTTTTTGCTAAAAATTTTGTCAAAAAATTTATATTTTGATAAACCAAACTAAACTCTGCATAAAGGCCGAGGGGCCAATTTTGGCTAAAAAGACCAAATTTTGGCGAATAAACCAAATTTGTCTTTGCCCACAAGAATTAAATTTTTCCATTTCAAACCAATTCACAAATTTTTGCTAAAAATGCACCGGAACTCACTTTGAAGCTCGCGCGCAAGTAATCATCTTATACTTGGTTAGTGTCGGGTGCTTTCTACCACCTTCGCCATGCGTCATGAGAAAAACACATAGTGCCTGAAATAGATACATATTAGTCAGAAAACTGATTCCCCTATTATATAGGGTTCTAACAGAGTGCATAGATGGAGGATAGATTTTGGGCATTAGATCCGAGCATGGGGTCTGACCGTTATTGGATCTAGGAGAATCTGCATGTTCTTTAAAGTGCTAGGAGAAGTGGGCTTACAAAATCCCAAAATAGGACAACCAATAGGAGTTTCGGATACCGGGAGTTGGAGGAGTCAAGAGTTGAGACACTTCATCACAGGAGTCCTGAAGTGCCGAAATGTGAAACGCCGAAAATCCGAAAACAGGCACATCAACCGAAGTTTCAGATACGAGGAGTTGGAGGAGTTAAGAGTCGAGACTCTTCATCATAGGAGTCTCGAAGTGCCGAAATGAGAAACGCCGAAACTCCCAAAACATGCACATAAACCGAAGTTTTGGATACCAAGAGTTGGAGGAGTCAAGAGTTGAGACTCTTCATCACAGGAGTCTCGAAGTGTCAAAATGCAAAATTTTGAAGATCTTGAAATAGACACATCAACTGGAGTTTTGGATACTGGGAGTTGGAGGAGTCAAGAGTAGAGACTCTTCATCACAAGAGTTGTGAAGTGCCAAAATGTGAAACGTCGAAGATCCTGAAATAGGCACATCAAAAGGAGTTTTAGATACCGGGAGTTGGAGGAGTCAAGAGTAGAGACTCTTCATCACAGGAGTCCCGAAGTAACGAAATGAGAAATTGTGAAAGGCGCTAACAACTAAACTCTATTTTGGAATTCACGACTTGAAGAGTCGAGATGCCTCACAACAGGAATTCATGACATGCGAAATGGCGAAATGGAGAAATGTGAAATGCTGAAATGATCGAAGCTAGTCCAGCTAAGCTCCTTTTTTGGAGTTTCAGGGATCGCGACATGGAGCGTCAAGATAAATCTTCACCACAAAAATATCGAATGTCAAATTGCCAAAATGTTGATGTAGCCGGTGGTCACCGCCAGTGGTCACGTAAGTGGAAGGAGCTAGCATAGCTAGGCTCCATTTCAAGGTTCGCATTGTAACTACGAGAAACCACTGATGGTTTCTGCGATAGGACTCGAAGAGACTTCAGTGTGATTTCCAAAGAATCTGAAGTGTCTCAAGGCATCTTCCAGTGGAATGAGGATTGTTCATAGAGGCGATTGATAGATGGAAGAGCATTGAATCCTGTAACTGCAATAGAGGGGATGAGCTCAACTATGATAGAGAAGACGAAGAGTCTCAAATACTAGACAAGTGAAGGAATCTCGGCATAACACCTAGTGACGATGGACGCATGGGTTTAATGGCCAGAGAAGATGAAGAGTTGCAATGATGATCAGGTAGAGCACTCAACATGGGGAGAGCATGCAGAAGCATTGTGCATAGAGGATGCAGAAGATGCACAGAGAGGATAAATACACAGAACAAAGAAGAGATGGGCGTTGTTGTTGAGAGTGATTGAAGTGTGTAGAAGGAGGTAGAGTGCAACAACTGAAATGCATAGAAGAGTAATGGTGCATAGATGGGACATAGCGCATAGAGCATAAAGTGTAGAAAAAGCAAAGAACAGAGATATAATTGAGACAGTAAAACAAGGTTGAGGTGCACTTGTAGATAAAATAAGAAGATAAGAAAGCGCAAGCAGATGCACGCAGAGAGACGCTGATACAGGAGAGCAGAGCAGTGTAGCAGAATAGTGATGAGACTGGTAAGCCATTAATGAATACTATATCACTATAATAAGTTTCAGTAGCAAAGATTTATTTCAAGGTGGTAGGGAGGTGCTAGGGAGAACTATTTTCCACAGAGGTTCAAGTGGGTGCTTGAACACAAGGAGTTGTAGCTTCCATCTGGTTGTAGCCAAAGAAACCAGGGTGGCAGGGTGGTGCAAGGGAGAACTATTGTTCTCTGTTATACAGGTTGGTGCCTGTGTGACTAGAAGTTGGTGCTTCCATCCAGTTGGTGTTCAAACACTTAGGGAGTTGTTGCTTCCTTCTAGTGGGTTCTAGAGAAACCAGGGAGTTGGAGCTTCCTTCTAATGGGTGCTATAGAAACGAGGGAGTTGGTGCTTCCTTCTAGTGGGTGCCAGAGAAATCAGAGAGTTGGTGCTCTCATCAAGTAGCAGCTTGCAAAAAAGAGGTTGTAGCCTCATTATGAGTTGGTGCTCATAAGTATGATAATGTACATAATGTAAAGATTACTTACCATATAAAGAATAAGAGGTTTTTACCCTTTATGGGTTTCCTCAAGAAATATCTGTCTCTGTGTATCTCATATGTGTGAATGATGTTGAACGTTCTATTGCTTACTTCCCTGCATTATTGTGAT
>SNQJ01S0044753.1:45494-63052 GCA_010110895.2 Picea sitchensis | reverse complement strand
TAGAGTCACTTGCTAGCTGTCAAAAGGATATTTAGATATTTGAAAGAAACAATGAACTATGGCCTATGGTATCCTAAGAATCAAAATTTTCAATTATCAGTCTACTTAGATGCTGATTGGGCTAACTGCATGGATGAAAGGAAAAGCACGAGTGGAGGTGCATTCTTCTTAGGAGATTCTCTAGTAGCATGGTTGAGTAAAAAGAAAGGTTCCATTTCTTTATCAACTATAGAGGCAAAGTACATTGTTGCTGCTACCTGTTGCACTCAGGTATTATGGATGATTTAGACACTTGTAGACATGGAGTTAAAATACACTGCACTGATCCCAATTCATTGTGATAGCACTAGTGCCATTGATGTGTCCAAGAATCCTGTATTCCACTCCAAGACCAAGCATATTCCCATAAAATACCATTTTCTGAGAGAGCAGGTCACCAATCAGATTGTTCATGTCCATTACATTCCAACCATAGAACAAATATCAAACATCTTTACTAAACCCCTAGCCAAGACACTATTTGAATATCTCTGACAGAAGTTGGGTGTCATCCCATCTCACACCTAAGAGAGTCCATCCTATTAGGGGGAGTTTATATTGAGTGAATATCTGATACCTCTGAAAAATACTGGAACAGCTCAGGGGGAGCGTGTTTTCTTTGACATTGATGTCAAAGGGGGAGAAAAGAATAGGTATGGGTGCCTTTGTTGCCATCAATGCCAAAGTGGGAGATTGTTGCCATGTTTTATAGGCATGGTATGCTTGTCATTGAAGGAAATTACAACAATAATGTGACACCAGAAGTATTTTGGGAAGATGCAGAAGAGCAAGCTCGTGAAGACCAGAAGAGATAGTTCAAAGGTGCATGTAGAGTGAAAAGTATGCGTGTTTGTCATTGATGACAAAGATCATGACCAACATCACAACGATGATCGCATGGCAAGATCAAAAGATAAATTTCATTTCAGGTATCACAAACAAAAACTCCATTTCGGATTTTTAGATACCGGGAGCTGGAGGAGTCAAAGAAGAAACTCATAGAAGGAACTTGCAAAATGCAAAACCCCAAAATCCTGAAACAATCACATCAACCGAAGTTTCAGATACTGGGACTTGGAGGAGTCAAGAGTCAAGACTCTTCATCATAGGAGTCTCGAAGTGCCGAAATGAAAAATGCTAAAATCCTGAAACAGGCACATCAACTGGAGTTTCAGATACTGGGAGTTGGAGGATTCAAGAGTCAAGACTCCTCATCATAAGAGTCTTGAAGTGCCAAAATGTGAAATGCAAAAATCCTGAAACAGGCACATCAACCGGAGTTTCGGATATCGTGAGTTGGAGGACTCAAGAGTCAAGACTCTTCATCACAGGAGTCCCGAAGTGCCAAAATGTGAAATGTCGAAAATCATGAAAGAGGCACATCAACTAGAGTTTCAGATACCAGGAGTTGGAGGAGTCAAGAGTCGAGACTCTTCATCACAGGAGTCCTGAAGTGTCGAAATGTGAAATGTCGAAAATCATGAAACAGGAACATCAAGTGGAGTTTCAGATACTAGGAGTTGGAGGATTCAAGCGTCAAGATAACTCTTAACCACGGGAATGCCGAAATGCTGAAATACCAAATTGCAAAATGGTGAAATAGCGGGACCCATCATTTATAATCCAACGGTGCAAGTGAATCAAGAATATGATTGAAGGATACTATTTATCTTCATAGTTAATCGATCAGTGGAGATTAAGTTGTTGACACGGTTTTTGGAGGTTCACAGTGTAACTTCTAGAAATGACTGATTGTTTCTACCAGAGGACTGGAAGAGACTTCAGGGTGATCGCCAGAGAAGATGAAGAGTCTCAAGGCATCTGCCAATGGAATGAAGACTATTCAGGAGGTGATTGAAAGATGGAAGAGCATTGAAGCCTGTAACTGCAACAAAGAGGATGAGCTCGACTCTGATAGAGAAGAAGAAGAGTCTTGACTGGTAGACAGGCTAAGGAATCTTAGCATAACACCCAGTGATGATGGACACATGGTTTTAACAGCCAGAGAAGCTAAAGAGTTGCAATGATGATCAGGCAGAGCACTCGACATGAAGAGCATGCAGAAGCATTGTGCATATGGTATGCACAAGGTGCATAGAGGCTATAAGAATGCAGAACAAAGAAGAGATGAGGGCTACTATAGAGAGGAATCACACATGGGGAAATGGATGTTGTGGGCAGGAGTTGAAATACACAGAAGAGGCGCAGTTCAGAGAATCAAAATAAGACGCAGAGCATAAAGTGCAGCAGAAGCAAAGAATAGAGATGCATAGTTGAGATAGTAAAAGAAGGATGAGGTGCACTTTAGGTATGATTTTAAGGATGGAAATTTATTTTAAAATGTAGAAACCTTGGCGAGTATTACTAATCCTTCATATGGAAACCATAAATGTTTGGCGATAGTTTTGTAAAAATATTCAAATTTCTAAGGATTTTATACAGTTTTTATAATTTTTTGGCGATTCTTAAGGTAAAATAATTGTATCCTATAGAATTTGGACAAATTATTTTTAAAATAGCGAATCTCATTTTTGGAAAAACCATGGAAAATTAGCCCATGAGTGAAATTTAGCCCCTAAAATCATCCATGGTGCACTTGTAGAGAAGAGAAAAAGATCAAAAAGTGCAAGAAGATGTAGGCAGAGAGACACTGATACAGGAGAGCAGAGTAGTGTAGAAGAACAGTGATGAGACTGGTAAGCCATTGATGAACATTATATCATTGTAATAATTTTTAGTAGAAAATATTTATATTTCAGGGTGGTAGGGAGGTGCTAGGGAGGATTGTTGTCGTCATAGGTTCCAGTGGGTGCTTGAACACAAGGAGTTGTAGCTTCCATCTGGTTGCAGCCAAAGAAATCAGGGTGGCAGGGCGCTGCAAGGGAGAACTATTGTGATTGGAAGTTGGTGCTTCTATCCAGTTGGTGCTAGAACACTTAAGGATTTGTTACTTCCTTCTAGTGGGTGCTATAGAAACTAGGGAGTTGGTGCTTCCTTCTAGTGGGTGCTAGAGAAACCAGGGAGTTGGTGCTTCCTTCTAGTAGGTGCCAGAGAAAATAGAGAGTTGGTGATCTCAACAAGTTGTAGCTTGCAAAACAAAGGTTGTAGCCTCATTATGAGTTGGTGCTCATAAGTATGATAATGTACATAATGTAAAGATTACTTATCATATAAACAAGAAGAGGTTTTTACCCTTTATGGGTTTCCTAAGGAAATATCTGTCTCTGTATATTTCATATGTGTGAGTGATGTCGAATGTTCTATTGCTTACTTCCCTAGATTATTGTGATTGTCATTCAGTGCTCTGCAAAGAGTTTAAAATAAGCATAATTGTTTAATCTCGGTAACAACTGATTCACCCCCCCTCTCAATTGTACAATAGTTGTCACCTCTATCAAGATGCCACCATTATATGAAGAGGGACAATTGGTTCTAGTTCCTAAAGAAATTTTGGAGGGAGTGGAATGGAAGCTAAGAAGCAAGACTATCAAAGAGTACCTCGTCAAATGGAAATATTTTTCTATCAAATATGCTACATGGGAGAGAGAATAAGTGCTTCAACATCCCAGATTGAAATTGCTTGTGTACAAGCAATCTTGGGCAGGGAGGACTCTAATTTCCCCATCTTCTTAAGAGCCACAAGGGGATAATTCCACTAGCCTAATTAAGTTACTGTGGTCTAAGGCGGAAAAGTGATCTAGGGAAAATATTTCACCTAGGAGAACTTTATAAAGTAAAAGTGGAAAAGAGGGGACAGGGGTCATAGGCTAATTAAAAAGTCACTTTAAAATTATAAAGTGAGAAACCCACTAAAGTTACTTTTATTTTTTTAAAATAATAAAAGAGAGTGAAAAAGGATTAAGTGAACATAAAAGGGAAAAATGAGGAAGTTCCCCTAATTCGTGCATTTTCTTATTAAGAAAATATATTTGGAGAGATATTGGAGAGTTTTCTAGGGTTTTTGGAAACCCTTTCCTTTATCTCTGGTTTTGATATTACAACTATACACCCTAGCTATATTTGGGAAGAGGTCACCTCAAATTTCTTCATTGATCTTCAATGTAGCTGAGTTTATTCTCTTGTAGTTGAGTTTTCTCTTACGACGGAAGAGTTTCATGATTTCTGACTGAGTTTGATGTGAAAGGTGGTCAAATCTTTTGTATTGAACAACATACTCTCCTTGAAGAACATGTTTTTGTAGTGGGGGTGAATTTAGGGTGTGTTGGGCACAAATTTTCAGTTGGGTGGTCGAGATTACACTTGAATATGGGATCCTTAACTCTATGGTTCAAGTTCTTGTTTTGAGGGGCTGAAATATCAACTTTGAAGGGAACTGCCTTCAGTATGGGTGCATTAATTCCTTTATGGGCACACTTGCTTAAGTATTAGGATTTATTCTTATTGTTCAGAGGCTATTAGCCCATTGTTGGACATTGGTTTATTTCTGAGAGCCATTCCACCATTTTTGGGCATCTTTCTCTTATTGGGGCACCACAATAATCATCCCAGAAGGTTGTTATTGTATTGTTGGGTGTTATTCCTCCTTGTGGGAACCTTTTCTCTTGCTTGGAATCATGTCTAGATTTCTTCATCACTTTGTTCGACACTTTCCTTTGCTTTTGAGCACTACCAACACTGTTAAGGTACATATATGTTGTCATTTATATCCTTATAAATTTGTGGCCATCATCTAGTACCTAGGGAATCATATTTGAAGGCATATATCATTTGTATGAATATATATCTTTCTTGAGTAGCACTATTTCAAGCCCAGAATTATATATTAGTCCTAGTTTATTGTGTTTTTTGTTGATTTGTACTGAATATGATTATCAAATTTAATGTTTAATGGTGGCAGATTTATTAATAATTGTATATAGTGCCATTGTGGGTGAATATACCAACAACAAATTATTTATAATGTTATGTGCCAAACTTTGACAAATGTGTTAAGCTAGAGCAGAGAATACTTTAAAGAAAATATTATCTCTATGTTATCATCAGTTGTTCCATTACAAGAAATATTAAAATTGCATCTACAATAGTATGTATACAAACTGTTTGAAGAAATTTATCAATGAAAAATCCTCTTTAATGTTATCAAACTAATAGGTAATTGCGGACACAAACAAACCTCCCTAGTTTCACCCCAAAACTAGAACAAAGCAAGACAAAATATAAAACTTTCCCTAAGTTTCAATCATCAAGCATACTAACTAACAAGAGATAAATGAAATAACTTTTAAACGTCGTTTTTCCTTGCTAGTGTCATTCTTTCTCTATTCCAAGTCTTATGGGATGTTGAACCTGTGAAAATACACAAGCCAACGAAGTGAAAGAAACAATGTATACTCAACAAAACCTATGTATGTGAGCAAGGAGTCATACAATAACATAAGGACAATTTTATGGGAAAGAAATATATTTTTGTATTAGAAATATGAAAAGGAGAATACAACCAAGGAATTGATGTTATAAGGTCCCTTCCAACAGTCCTTTTATTCCCACACACTTATGATCCATGGATTTTGTGACTATAGATCTGATAGCTACTCACAATTATTATTCAATCAAGCTATAACTAACTTTTCCAAGCTAATTTCCCAAGCTACAAAACAACGAACTTTCCCCATGAGAGCTCCTCCCTTTTTATAAGATGAAGAGGATAGGGTGAGGAGGTTAGGATGATCCCACTAAATCATAAAAGAGAGTAATATCTAAACTGACCGGAAGCCATCTCACCACAGAAGCTTCTCCTTCTAGAAGCATCAAGAAGATGCTCGTTTTTCCCATGTACGAAAATTGTCGCACCCCTATAACTGAGTAGAGTGTGATGGATTCGTAGGCCATGTTTAGTACATAAACCAATGATATGGGATCATATCACCCCTAGAAATGGGTAGGGTGTGACGATCCTCCTTAATAGGGTTTTTACAAATAAAAAGACAACTTTTTATCTTAGGCAAAGTTCTTCTCCCTTCTATCCTCATGAATTCAGGCCATTGATCCTTCTAAATACAAAGGATAGGTTTACATCATTAACAGTCATAGGGGTGATGAAAATAATGTGTAACAATGAGTCCCCCAAAGTATGGAGTTAGAATAGAATGATAGTTGAAATACTTTGTCGAGTGTGTGTAGGGAACAAGGAACATGCCAGTCTGAAACCTGCCAACAAACAAGGAAATACATTACAATAATATATCATCACTGAGGTAGGAATTCCCACACTTAGAATACAAATGAATCAAACCATAAATGCCGACATGAAAAGATCCATGTCAAGTAAGACAAGTCATGGCCACCAAACATACACTGTGGATCCATTCCAATATGACTCAAATTTGAACATAGCCACCAAAAATACATTGTGGATCTATGTGTTAAAGACTCAAATTTGAGCATAGCCAGGAGACATACATTGTGGATATATGAAACAATACAGTATGAATATACTCCAGTGCAATCTGAATCTGTCAGAAAATATTCAGGGTCTTCATCTCCACCGCTCTATAGTACGAATCTAACCATGTGAATACATGTGTTGAAGTCGAACATGGTAGAAACCACTTGATTACCAGTCATTAATTAATATTATTAACAAGTGTGAGGGAAATATCCATTAATTTCAATGAATCCCAAGGTACTCTAGTACAATCCAACAAATGTGAATTAATGAGTTGAAGTTGAACACTCAATGGAATGTCCTGATCAGGGGTTAATGATGAAAACACATTGTTGAAAGCAAGGAAACCTACCATTGAGGTATGAAAGTTCCAAGGTACCAATTAGTTTCTAAGTCCAATTCCTGGATAATAATTTGAAGTCGACAGGAACAGACTCGTCAGAGGAAGGCCTTAATGTATCCTCCACCAATGACATGAAACGAGAAAAAATATTTGAAGTATATCAAAGTAATAAGTGATTCAGGACTGAATTAGGGATGGTTGACACAATAGAAGGCTTAAGGAATGTATAAATAGCCAACGTAATAGAAGGATTTCCCGGTTGAAATTCGCTTTGAACATATTGACGACAGAACAACTGTGTTGGAAACATTGACTCAACAACATGGATCACAGACCAATTTGTATTCTTATAAAGGAGTATGATCAAGAGACAAGCGGATTTTCCAACCTAGACACAAAGAGATTGAAAGGGTGTCAATGTTAAAAAGTGACTCTTCCATAGAATACAGGTTTAGACATATTTATTTCCCAATTCCCCCCCCACCATTTCTAGCGAGTACCTCTTTATTTTTACACAAGCTTGAGGAGGATAACATATGCTTGTAGATGTAAGATCATTCTTCAAATGAGTCCCTTGAATTATGTTTAACAAACCCTAAGAAGGAGTGGTTCGGTCCTATATGGGTCTTTCAGTGTTTGTTTAGTGAATCCAAGGAAAGAAAACTCAAGGGTTTTTCAATTTTAGAGAGTCCGAAAAACACTTAAAGACAAATCTGACAGGTCATTTTTCGTAAATTAATATGATGAGACCAAAAAAGTGATAACCTACCGCTCATTAAATGTTTTCTTCAAATAATTTTACAAGCATGAAAAGAACAAGGTCGCTCGACAATCTTTTCATGTTTAGAGAGTCTGAAAAGAGCTTAAAGGGAACTCTAGGGGGTTCATTTTTTGTATAACCTTAACGAGTCCGAAAAAGTGATAAAACTTTACTTGGTTACATTCTCAAGTATTTACGACCATGAGAAAGAACAAATACTGAGGTCAGGATTGTTTTCATTTTTACACAATCTTAAAACAAAGCAAAACTATTCTTGGGATAGATTTTATTTTTACACAAGATTAAAACTATCCAAAACTATGCTTGGACTTGGTTTCATTTTTACACAATATTGAACCAGAGGAAAATATTCTTGAGGTAGGTGGTTTCATTTTTACACAAGATTGAACTAGATAAAACCATGCTTGGACTTCCCAACTCATAACACAGGGATGGTTGGTACTTAGCCCCTAACTTAAGAAACTAGCGGCTTAACTTCAACATGAAGTCCAAAGGCTGTAATCATTTCCCCCCAAGCTTTTTCTCATCCAACAACATAGGCAGGTGAAATGGAGCTTCAAATAATAGACAAAGGACTTGAATCAAACATAGAGGGGGGAATCTATTTCAGTTTTTAATGAGCTTGCCATATAAAAGAAAAATATGCTCGAGAATCTAGCTACAATCCCCAGACCTTTGTTTCATTATTTAATGAACTTGACAGAGAAATAGGAACTATGTTCGTAAGCCATGTTTCATTTTTTAACGAGGTTGCCATAGAGACACAAAACTATCATCATAAGCTTTGTTTCATTTTTTAATGAGGTTTCCATAGAGATGACAAACTATCCTTGTAGCTAGTTTCATTTTTTAACGAGATTGAAATTAAAAAACCATGCTCAAAAAACTCTTCTTGATCATGGCTTCCAATAGGACAATGCTATGGAAGGACACCATGTCAAGGGACAAAACTCATTCATGACCTCCAAGAGATATTCACTTGATGGAAGAAACACACTCTGGAAGGAACGAATGTCGAGCGTCGCGATAGGGGTAAGGAGATCAGGCTCCAATATTCCTACTGAAGAGATTACCATGTCAACTACCAGATCCTATTCATAAAATATTGAGCTTACAGTGAGAGGCTCATATGCATCGATGGGTGAAGACATAGGGGACAATGCCACATAATTGACACATGGCGAGGGAGATATCATATTTATATACGAACCATTTAGGAAGGTCATTGAGTCAGGACCAACGAATGAAAGTTGATCAATAGTCACAATTATTCCATCATGAGGGAAAGATATCACACGAAAAAGTGTGGACTCAATATATTTCATGGCATAGACATAATCTCACGCAAGGAGTAAATTGAAATCCAAGGGGTCTTGGACTACCATGACATCAATAACAACAGTTTTTCCTCCGAAAGTTACATGAAATTGAGGAGACTCTTAAAGGGTGACTAGTTCTTCTGTTAAAAGCTAACAGATTATGCATAACATACACAAGCTGAGGATAACCCAAAGCTTGCCAAGAAATAGAGGACAAAGTAATAATGGATGAACCTTCGTCTATCAATGTCTGAGGAATGTCTCGACCACAAAACTGTATTGTAATATTGAAAGGAATGTGAGAGGGAATACGAGGTCTAGTTAGTGTACCCCAATCAAAAAGTATGGCCTCGTTACTTGGAGGATGTTCCATGGGAGAAGAAGGAATTCCCCCCAGCATGGTAGATTCTATATCAACAAGAAAAATGTGAGAAGTATCAGATTTACTCTCTAGCGAGAGAGTAGGATCGACTTATGACAAGATTAGATCAACCACTTGAATTTAATTCTCCAAGGGGAGAATGGGATCGACGAATGGAAATAGATCTACTGCTTGGGTTTCACTCTCTAAAGAGAGAGTGGGATCAACCGAGGATGGCATCGGATCAACTGCTTCATCAACTGATTCAACTAAGGATGTGACCAGATTGACCATATGATCAACCAGACTGACCGATGAAGGGACCAGATTGATCATTCCATCAACTAAAGATGGGTTGAGAGTAAGCTTGTGATAAGCAACTGAAATTTGAGGTTGGGAAAAAATAATGTCTTCTAGTAGTTTTGAGGCTTCGTCCATACAAGGGAAAAGGTGAATTTGATGACTCCCTCCTCATAGCATACATAGGAACTTGACTCTAATTTTCTTCTACCCAATAGTATCCTGACTAGTTGATGGGAGGTCATGAGCATCTTGTTTAGAGGTTGATGACATGGGATGGCGAGGGTGTGTAGACCATACTTCTATAACCTTGGCTAGACTAGGGAAATCCTTAAAAAAATGGCTACCCTTACAAATCCTTCAAGGGTACTTGGTTTTATGGGTTGTTTGGGTGATATTGGTATCATCAACACCCCCAACACGATTAACAGTAACTGGTTGTTTTCCAACATTTCTAGAAGTGGTTGGAAGTTTGGACCCTTTCTTATTTTTCTTCTTCTTAATCTTCCTTTTCTTATTCTTCTTATCCATCGGGTTACTAGCTTTAGAGATTTCACTGGGCGAAGAAGTTGAAATGGAAGAATACCTTGCAATTGAAGAAGGAGAAGAAGATATTACTAGTGAACAAGGTGAAGGATCAACATGAGGTTGATGTTCTTGGGGGGAAGTGATTACAACTAAAGCACTAGCTGCATTCAGGATTACCTGAGTGGAAAAAAACCATACAGGTAACCAATTGTGAGACCTGGAAGGCTCAAAGTAGCAATGTAAGGAGGACCAACATTTTTGTAAGAGAGAAAAACAAAAGGTTCCCCTGGAAAAGGGGCTCCTTCATTGGTCATTCTAAGAACTTACGCCATTAAACATAGATTCAACCTAGATTCTACTAGGAACAACAAATAGCACACTCTAAAAATCTAGGAAGTAAACAAGAAAACAAAACCTTCTTACAATGAACACACTAGTTGGTGATGGAATCCAACATCACAAGAACAATGTAAGAAAGGGATGAGATAGAGTGGGTGGAAAATTTACGTTGATTACATGCTTAACGAACTTACACCCTGGTGCAAGCTCCCACACATAAACATGGGTATACCCTCCAAGGATACTGAGTGAGTTTGGCCAATGTTGATTCAAAGTACCGTGAAGACTTTCCCTTCCACAGTCACCTTGTGTAAAGACCCTAAAGAGATAGGCTACTAAATTTACCAAATTCAATAATGATTCCTTCAGAAATAGTCAGTAGACCGATACACATGCAAAGGTAGGTTTACTAAGACCGAAATCAACTCAAGAAGGTCCCCACAGGATTTTCTTCTCAAGTGACCCCCAATAATACGCACAATCTCTACACTAAGACAAACAAAACAGGGTGAGTAACTCTATCGGCCCCAATGCGACCTCATGATTAACCCTTATGTGAGAAGGGCTTCCCAGGGAAAAATGCAGTAAGTGGATTTTACCGCTCCATAACTCAAGATTCTATGTTTTTTTGCATCTTTGGAAAGTTAACATTCACACCTATTCCAAATCCCTACAACTAATCTAATGTAGGTTTGGTACCAAAAAATATAAAAATGTCTAATCAATTTTTATAGGCGCTTTATTTTAATTTTGTTTTTAATCAAGAGGAAAATGGTGTGGACTAGATGATGTTTTGACCGACTCTAAACAATGCAAAAAAATGAGAATGCAAATATTTCACTTCGATGAAAGCTATATTACGAGAAGGAGAAAACGTTTATCATTCCCAGATGCATAATGTCCCAAAATGTTATTAAAAATATCAATATTGTTGTTCCTGAGTTTATGCTTTAAGGCTATAAAGCATACCATCAAGGCATCCGTAAATGATTTTAAGGAATGATTTGGGAAGAAGAAATCAAAGGAAGATTAAAGAAAAATCAGTTTCTCAACTGTCTCTGTCTTGCTTCCTGTTGTTCTTGGATGCTAATGTCTCGCTCAATAGTAGCCCATGAACGTTCTAACTCAACCCGGTTAGTTGTTGTTTGTAAAATGGTATTAAATAAATTTAAGGAAATATTGGTTTGATCCTGAAGGCCTGGTTCAACATTGGGCTGTCTGCTACTTGGGATAGTCATGGATGATAAAACTTTATTTATTTGTAAAAGTATTTTAATCAATTTGTTACTTCAAATTTTCCAGAGATGAGGATAAGAAAAACAATTCTAAAATTCAAAACAGTAATGTAAACACATTCGAGTCCGTTTCCTGGATTTGTAACAATTTCAAGAATCGTAAAATAACAAATAAACACTACAGAAAAATATGACGCTTTAATCAAGAAAGAATCTCATATTTCAATAGATAATGATGAAAGAAAAACGAGGTTTCTAACAAGAGTTAAGTATTAAGGAACAAAAGTTTTACAGGTCTTGAAATTACTAAAAGCGATTTCAGAGGAAAAATTGTAAATCATTTGACATCCAAACCAATCTGAAATATAAATCAATGATGTATATAACTTCAAATTGATTACTCGTTAGAATAACATTGAAACGAAAAATTCAACAAAGTATAATAACAAGGTGAAGACACATAGCTACAAATTTGTAAGATCCAGAATCTCATTTGTGATCTATATTCTGATGTATTTGAAAATTAATATTACAAAATGGCTCTCTCCAAATATTCCGAAGCCCTTTCTCAGCCTTTGGAAACTATATTTATACATTTTGATCAAAATTTCTCGTTGGTGACTAACCAACTTCCTAATATTACGGTTACATAAAAATAATGTCAATCGTTTACAATTTTTTTCTAATCTTAAATGATAAAAACATTTTAAAATATTTTAAGATTGCGTTGACGAACTTCCTTTCTCTGTTTCAATGCACTGAACACATTTTCCCAAAAACTTCACAAAATTCCTGGGAGCATCTAGTAATTCATTTGCTTCAAATAAGAAAAATCTTTTCTGCAATTTGGGCAACCGGTTTTCTATCATCTTTTCTGTGAATTTAATAGTTTTCAACTTTAGATTTGACATCACCATCCATTTGTTGATCTCTGTAATATTGATCAATTTAATGTTTGAAATCTCTTCTTTCATTTCCTCTAGCTCTTCTCTAAACCTTAGCTGGTGCTTGGCAATATTAATTTCACCTAATAATCCGGAACAACCATCTGTTCCGATATTCAAAGAATCTCTTTCTAATAGATCGAAGATTCCCTGGCAATCACCATTGAATTCTCTTGTTATTCATTTATATTCAGCCATATTTGCTTCCCACACCTTTATTATTATGTCCCCTTTAACCTGTTCAGAAATAGATAATTTCTGAATCTTTCCAACCTCTTCTTTTGATGAGAAAGTCACTGCCTTTTGAAAAGTAGTTCTAGCTGCTTCTTCCTCCCTTTCCTTCTGGAACACATTCTCTAAAGACTTATTTGTTTCTTGAAAATATTTCTGGACTACTTCCAGATTGAAGAACACTTTCTGTTGTTCTTCCTCTATTCTTACATATATCTAGAATGCTTGAGTCCTAAAATTTTCAAGTTCTATTACCTGATTAGCAATAGAAATAATTTTGTTTTGTAAATGTGTGTTTTCTTCTTCTAGCTTTCGAACCTGTTCCTGTGTGACCTATATTATGAGTTTTTCCTCCTCCAAGTCTTTATTCTTTTCCTAGATTTCTTTCATATCCTTTAGTCTAGCTTGTTTTAGACCCTTCTGTATTCCCCAACTAATATTTCTTTCGTTTTCTTTTAGTTTGTCTTGCAACTGGATTATTGTTTGGTCCTTCTGTTCAAGCATAGTTGTTAAATTACCAATAGAATACATGTTTGTTGATGCCATAACACCCATTGTACCTGCTATTTCTATAGCAAATTCTCCATCCTTGAGTTTCTTTCCATCTACAATAACCCTATGCTTTTTAATCATTCCTTCTCCTCTTGGATGAATTTCCTGTTTCAAGACTACTCTTCACTTTTTACTGAAAAAGTAATCTGATGAGGGAATTTCATCTCTCGAAATAGGCTCTAGATCACTGACATATAAAACTCCTTCATGGGGGTTTCCAAAAGTCGACTGTAATGGAGTTAAAGAGGTGATAAGACTACCAAGTTCTGTTGAAGCTATTCCTCCTATCTTTTCTGGAACATTCTTCATGATTTTTGGAATTGTTTCTGGCTCTTTTCCCTTATCCATTCCCATTTCTTTTGTTTGAGAATCCCCTGTATCTTGGGAAGGTATCTCAGTATTTTTTAACTTACCTTTGTTATTTGCTTTATCCTGTATATTAGTTTCAAACCCTGGAGAGGATCCTTATTGTTCTGGTGATGGGGTCGAAATTTCACCCTATAAAATCTTAGGTAGGCAGCTTCGCCTATGGCTTTGAAAAGATGCGAACCCAGCCTGTGAGTCAGGTGGCAAGGCCTGGACTCTATTCAACACTTCTTCATAAGACTTAACATCTTTAAATATATCATCATAAATAGATACTTCATGTTCATATGCCTTTATATTACAATGTATGTAATGCCTAATTATTATTTGGTAGGGGTCATATTTTCTATGCTCAATATTTACTAATTTCACTTCTTGTAGTGACTCAGCCTCTACCTTAGAATGGCCTAAATTTGATAAAGAAAATTTCTCAACATGAACAGGGAAAGATGGCCATGCTTTTTTCTAAAGTTCTTTTAATTCCAATCGAACACCGCCCTTAGCTATCTGATGAGCTACTTCTCTGCATACCAATATGTTTGGCAAGAATTTAGGGAGTGCATGAGGGGGAATGGAACAACCATAAACCCTAATGTAGGAAAAATTTTCCTTAATGAAACAGTTGGCAACTGCTTTAAGGCTTTCTATGATTGTATCTAAAATGTGAGGGGGTTCGCATCCAAAAAACATTTTGTGCATGGGAATAATAATAAAATGACAAAACTCGTAAAATGCGCTTTTCACATTTTCTTTCCAAAGGGCCGAGTGGTATTTATGAATGGGTTCTGGGAAGGAAATACTCCAACTCCAATTCATTAATGGAAAGGGGGTCATAAAACAGATTGCATCCATTATGTATGCAGGCATATAAAAAGCTGTTGGTTGTCCTTTTGACTTGGTTTCTTTGTAATTTAAAATTTCTTGCGTTAGGTTATCCGACAAAATTTTATGCTAGTGAAAACCATTTCCTTATGAAGCTTCCTCTAAAAAGGGTAGCCAGTTTGCATGAAAGTGACAGGGATCTTTTCTCCCGAAATGTTTGAATGTGCTCTGGCCTGAATGAGCCGACTATAGCTCCTTGCTCGTTTTGAATGCTCCTTGTTGGGATATGTACCTTATCCAGAGCCCAACTGATCATATCAATGTATGCCACCAGCCTCGGACGCACAACAATCTTATGAAGCTCAGACTCAGCTATGTCCCGGAAATGATTTTCAGAGTCAAGATGAGTGTTCTCTAATTCATATTCCAGCAAATCTGAGATTTGAGTCCATGATTTAATAGAATCTATAGCATGTGGAGTAGTATCGGAGAAAATATCTCCTTCCTATGCATCTTCATTCTTTTTAGGTGCCTTTTTGGGTGCCATGACTTCTGTGTTTAATTGGAAACCTATAACAACAAATGGATGAATGAGCTCATCTTAGAACGATAACACAGACATTCGAATGTAATTTTGAATATATTTAAAAATGACAAGATTTGCACAGCTGTTACGAAATTAAAGCTCTGAATGCAGAGGATATTTTACCGAGATACGCTTTTAATGTTCGTATTTAAGTACCTTTAGGTTTTGAATAAAATGAGAAACCTACTTAATGGGTAAGTGAAACATAAATGAACACCTAAGAATGACTTCCATTAATCTTGTTTTTAAGAAAAAGGTTAATTAATGTTAATCATAATTTAAAGATGAAAACTTCATTTTCGGGGTTTCGAAAATTGTAATGTTGAGAGGTATGTAGTCGATGAAAAAACGATTTCCAAAAATGCAAAATCACGAAATCACGATGCTTTAATTAGAATTTATATGTTTTTAGCACGTTAATTCATTAATATTAGACTTTTTTCGAGATTTCAGAAATCAGGATTTCAGAAATCGGGATTTCGGGAAACATGATGACAGGAGACGTGTGTTATTAATGAAATCCAATCTCTGAAATCACGAAATCACGATGGCTTGTTTCTTTTCTCAAAAAAGCACTTAACTCATCTTAATTAATTAAATAATCACGATTAAAGCTAAAACAAAAAAAGTTTAATTTAACGTGACTTATAGATCGGGGTTTCGTAAATCGGGATTTCAGGAAACATGATGACAGGAGACGTGCTCTCATAGAACCGCAAATCCCGAAATCGCGACACAATTATTTAAACCTTTAACCTTTCTTAGAAGAGACTAAATTAATTCAGTTTTTTAAATTAATGTTCCAATTTTCAAGAAATCGGGGATCAGGGTTTCGTGATTCAATTTGCATCAAACATTTGTTTGCAGAAAACCCCAAATCCCAAAAATTCTTTAAAGTTTAAATTAAAAAATCGTAATTTTAAAATTACAACCATTTTAAATCATTTTTCAAAAAAACATTGGAAAATGTATATTTTTTGTAAACTTTTTTCCATTTGTTATCTAAAAACCAATTGATGAAAAGGTATCGTGAATTTAGAAATGACGAAACTCTTGTTTTAAGAAAGCCAAAACCGGAAAAACCCACACACACAAAAAAAAAATCTAGGCCTTAAGGATAAAAAATTTAAGATCTATTTCAACATAGGCTCCAACTAGGGACCTCGTCTCCCTGTGGGACAAGGAGAACATGTAGACTCAGTGCCTTCATTGGGTAAATGGTGTCAAGGGTTTATCACTGCTAAACTACTAAAGGAGAAGAAAAAGAGATTTCATTCCAACCTTTGAAAATCTTTTCAAACTTCTTATTTGCTTTAAACTCAGTTGTAGTCTTCTTCATAATATTGTCCTTCTCGTTCTGAATTTAAGTTAGTATTAAGATGATTAGAATAATTTTAGGAAACTCAATAGATTTTTAAATTTAGGCTTGTATCAATCGAAATAAAATCTATAATTTTTAATTAGGGAGCTCTATCTTGAATTAAGATGAATATCCGGTTTCGAAAAACTGATAACTAGAATAGATTGATAGATAAGTATGACAACCTTACAGACACCTTAGATATTGCTTCACTGCTAGCAGGCCTGTTCAGTACCTCGGTGAAGTTATCTGTCCCTTTTTACTAAATTTCCTTTCACCGCTTCGAGTGTTAATTATATATTTATATTCATATATTTCTTCACTGCCAGCAAGTCTGTTCAGTACCCCAGTGAAGTTACCTTTTTCTTTTATATTTAGATGAGGGCAATCATTTAAATGAATTTCCTTTCATCGTCTATGGGACTAGATGGGGGCAATCAAATATGAATTTCCTTTCACCATCTGTCTTATAGTTAGCTTGTGCATACAAAGCGGGGGAAATCAATGATACTTAAAATATCAGGGGTGGTTATCTGTGTAAAAAATTATAATAGAGGTTTGTCAACCTGTTTTGATTATTCTAGACCAATTTTTCTCAACTTTCAAAACTCCTCAGTCTGTAGAGAAAAAGGGAAAGATTATTTTCAGGGATTTTCTTTTGAGCAAGCTTAAATCCTCAAGACAAATTGTTAAGAAACCTAAGAGAGTCAGAACCAATCCAAACATAACCACTTTTATTCAGAGAATAAGAACTATGAAGACTGGTCTTACTGAATTTAATCATTTGTTGATTTCAAGGTTAATACATAATCTCTCCTACTTCGATGAGAAAGCTCGAAAACGTGAAAGATAGTACCAAGGGTATAAAAGGAGATGTCCAACAATCTGTAAGCCATAAAACATAGGTTGTGATTTCAAAAATAACTCTTTGGACTCTTTTCTTAAAAAATTTAACTTCGAAAAGCCTTTAAACTTGTTCTAAGTGAAACCCTTAAGGTCGAAGTATTAAGAACAAATACTTTTATTTACCTATCATCTTACGAGAT
>SNQJ01S0044753.1:34230-45484 GCA_010110895.2 Picea sitchensis | reverse complement strand
ATGTAGGTTCTCATTCTAACTTTCCAGAAGGCAAAGTTTGTTCCATTGAACAGAGGAGCCTTATTGGTTGAATTTCCTTCATGGCTTGACATGTTTAAGCTCTAGGATCTACCCTTAGATAAAAGGGTCTTTCTCTGATACCAATTGTTGTACAACTAAGAGGGGGCAGTGAATCAGTTGTTACCGAGTTTAAACAATTATGCTTATTTTAAACTCTTTGCAAAGCACTGAATGACAATCACAATAATGCAGGGAAGTAAGCAATAGAACATTCAACATCATTCACACATATGAAATATACAGAGATAGATATTTCCTAAGGAAGCCCATAAAGGGTAAAAACCTCTTCTTCTTTATATGATAAGTAATCTTTACATTCTGTACATTATCATACTTATGAGAAGCAACTCATAATGAGGCTACAACCTCTGTTTCGCAAGCTGCAACTTCCTGAGAGCACCAAATCTTTATTTTCTCTAGCACTTACTAGAAGGAAGCACCAACTCCCTGGTTTCTCTAGCACCCACTAGAAGGAAGCACCAAATTCATGATTTCTCTAGCACCCACTAGAAGGAAGAACCAACTCCTTGGTTTCTCTAGCACTCACTAGAAGGAAGTAACAACTCCCTAAGTGTTCCAGCACCAACTGGATGGAAGCAACAATTTCCAATCACACAGGAACCAACCTGTATAGCAGAGAACAACAGTTCTCCCTTGCACCACCCTACCACCCTAGTTTCTCTGGCTACAACCAGATGGAAGCTACAACTCCCTGTGTTCAAGCACCCACTTGAACCTCTGAGGAAAAAAGTTCTCCCTAGAGCCTCCCTATCACCCTGAAATATAAATCTTTGCTACTGAAACTTATTACAGTGATATAATGTTCATGAATGGCTTACCAGTCTCATCACTATTCTATTACACTTCTCTGCTCTTCTATATTAGTGTCTCTCTTCTTGCATCTTCTTGCACTTTTTGATCTTCTGCTCTTCTCTACAAGTGCACCTTAGACTTCTTTTACTTTCTCATCTATGCATATCTATTCTTTTCTTCTTCTGTGCTTTATGTTCTACGTCTTATTTTGATTCTCTGAATTATGCCTCTTCTATGTATTTCAGCTCCTACCCATAGCATTCATTTCCCCGTGTGTGATTCCTCTCTATGACAATGCTCATCTCTTCTTTGTTCTTCATTCTTATAGTCTCTGTGCACCTTGTGCATACCATATGCACAATGCTTCTGCATGTTCTTCATGTCGAGTGCTCTAACTGATCATCATTGCAACTCTTCAACTTCTCTGGCTGTTAAACCCATGTGTCCATCATCGCTGGGTGTTATGCTAAGATTCCTTAGCCTGTCTACTAGTCGAGACTCTTCGTATTCTATGTCATAGTCGAGCTCATCCTCTTTGTTGCAGTTATAGGCTTCAACGCTCTTCCATATGTCAATTTCCTCCTGAATAGGATTCATTCCACTGGAAGATGCCTTGAGACTCTTCATCTTCTCTAGCGATCACCCTGAAGTCTCTTCCAGTCCTCTGGTAGAAACAATCAGTCGGTTTTAGCAGTTACACTATGAAACTCCAAAAACCATATCAGCAACTGAATCGCCACTAATCGATTAATTGTGAAGAGCAACAGTATCCCTTTAATCATATTCCTGATTAAACTTCACCGTTGGATTATAAATGATGGGTCTCGTGCTTATTTCACCATTCCACAATTTGAAATTTCGACATTTTGGCATTCCTGTGGTGAAGAGTTATCTTGACACTTGACTCCTCCAACTCCCGGTATCCAAAACTCCACTTGATGTGCCTATTTCGAGATTTTTGGCATTTCACATTTCGACACTTCGAGACTCCTGTGATGAAGAGTCTCGACTCTTGACTCCTCCAACTCCTGGTATCCAAAACTTTGGTTGATGTGCCTGTTTTGGGATTTTTGACATTTCACATTTTGACACTTTGGGACTCCTATGATGAAGAGTCTTGAATCTTGACTCCTCCAACTCCCAGTATCCGAAACTTCGGTTAATGTGCCTGTTTTGGGATTTTGGTGTTTTTCATTTCGGCACTTCGGGACTCCTGTGATGAAGAGTCTTGACTCTTGACTCCTCTAACTCCCAGTATTCAAAACTCCGATTGATGTGCTTGTTTTGAGAATTTGACGTTTCTCATTTCTAAACTTCGAGACTCCTGTGATGAAGAGTCTCGACTCTTCGCTCCTCCAACTCCTGGTATCTAAAACTGGTTGATGTGACTATTTCGGGATTTTGGGGTTTTGCATTTTACAATTTCCTTCCGTGAGTTGCTTCCTTGACTCCTCCAGCTCCCAGTATCCGAAACTCTGAAATGGAGTCTTTGTTTTTGATACCCGAAATGGAGTTTATTTTTTGATCTTGCCATGCGATCATTTTTGTGTTGTTGGTCATGATATTTGCCATCAATGACAAACACGCATACTCTACACTCTGCGTGCATCTCTTCACTATCTCTTCTGGTCTTTATGAGCTTCCTCTGCTGCGTCTTCCCAAAATACTTCTGGCGCCACATCATTGCTTTACTTTCCTTCAATGATAAGCATACATTTCCTATAAAACATGCCAACAACAACATTTTGTCCCAATGCTTTCTTTAGGCATGAAACATGGAAAACGTTATCTATCCTGCATCCCTCCAGAAGTTCCATCTCATAGGCCACTTCCCCAATCCTTTGTTGAATCCTATAAGGTCCATCAAATTGAGGTTTCAACTTCTTCACCCCTCTCATTTTTAGTGAAGACTATGGATAAGGATGTAGGCAAAGGTACACCAAATCCCCCACCTCGAAGCTGTGCTCCACCCTGTTCCGATATGCATACATATTGTGTTTCTTATGGGCCATCTAAAAATTGTCATTGAGAGTCTTAAGGATGTATTGACTCTCTTGGATCCAGTATTTGTCTTTTGGGGCCCAACTCTCCCCAAGTATCTGGTCAAAAACAATAGTGGCATCATATCCATATAGTGGCCTAAAGGGTGACATCATGATTGACATATGATAGGATGTATTGTAAAAATGATCCCCAAGATGAAACCATTTAATCCAAGCCTTCTATGGTCTTGATACATAATTTCTCAAATACCCTTCAAGCCATTTATTTATGATCTTTGTTTCCCCATCAGTATGGTGATGGTGGCTCATGATGGGTGTAAGTTCGGTTCTGAACAGTCTGAAAATTTCTTGCCAGAAGCCTCCCACAAACCGACTATCCCTATCGCTCACGATGATTTTGGACAAACTATGCAACTTGAAAAAATCCCTGAAGAATAATTTGACCACCTGTGCAACTAAATATTTAGAAGGAATGGAAAATAAATGGGAAAACTTTGTGAGCCTCTCTACCACCACATAGATAAAATCCTTACCCTGTTCCTGGGGTATCTCTATAATGAATTCCATCGATACACTCTCCCATTTCTATTTTGGAATGGGTAGAGCTTGAATTAACCTGACCAGATGGGTGTTCTTTGCTTTTTTCTGCTGACAATTAATACATTCTTTCATGAATCTCGGAACATCATTCTAGAGGCCCTTACATGCAAACCTTTCTCTGATATTCCTATAAGTTTTTATGTAGCCCGGATGTCTAGATAATGGTGAACTGTGGGCTGTGTGCATAGCCTTCTCTTTTAGCTGAAATTATGGAACCAAATAGATCTTGTCTTTATAATAGATGATGTCATCGATCACTCTATAGCGGTCATCTTGGATTTTCCCATCTAATATCTCGCAAGAAAATTTATTTTTTGAATATTATACCAAGAGGAGAGATTTCCAATCTTCTATTACATCCATGAGGAAAAACGTGGGTGGCATCATGGAGAGGGAATCTGCCACTATGTTATTTTTCCCTTTCACATATTCAATCGAAAAATCATAGGCTTGGATCTTGTTGATCCACTTCTATTATCTCTCGTTCAAATATTTTTGATCCATGAGGAAATTCAAACTATTATGATTTGTATTTATTTTGAACTTTTTTCCCACCAAGTACTATTTGAATTTGGCCAAGGCATGTATGATGGACAACATCTCCTTGTCATATACTAAATAATGCCACTCATACTCCCTAAGTTTGCGTCTTTAAAAATTAATGGGGTGGCTATTCTGCATTAACACTGCCCCTATTCTGGTCCCCAAAGCATCACACTCAAGCATAAATGGTTGAGTGAATTCTGGTAAAGATATCACAAGACACGAAATCATTACATGCTTCATGTTTTCGAATTCCTCTTATGCCTCATCTGTCCAAATGAAGTCTCCCTTCTTAGTGATATCTATAAGAGGTGTCATCATCTGTGAGAACCCCTTCACAAATTTCCTATATTAAGTGCAGAGGCCTAGGAAGCTTCTTTGTTCGGTTACATTTTTGGGGGTTGGCCACTCTAATATTTCCCTAATTTTCTCCTAGTGAACATGGACCCCATTTTCCCCAATTATATGCCCCAAATAAAGCATATAATTCATACCAAATTCACACTTATACTCTTTGGAGTAGAGCTGTTGATCCTCTAAGATTCTTATCACCTCATCCAAATGCCTGAGATGTTCTTCCCAAGTCTTTCTATAAATAAGGATATCATCGAAGAAGACTAGTAAAACTTTCTGCAACTGCTTATTGAACACATGGTTCATATAATACTGGAATGTAGCAGGAGCATTGGTTATCTAAAATGGCATAACCATAAAATTATAATGTCCATAATGGCATCGAAAATCAGTCCTTGTGATGTCCTTTGCCCAAAATTTAATCTGGTGGTATCTTGAATGAAGATCAATCTTTGAAAAATATTTTTCTCCCATCATCTCATCAATCCTCAAAATTGGATACCTTTTATTTATTGTCTTCTTGTTAAGGGAACAATAATCAATACACATCCTCAGGGTACCATCCTTCTTCTTGACCAACACTACCGAAGAAGCAAAGGGACTAGAACTAGGTTAGATCTAACCCATCCTTAGTAACTCCCTAATCGTTTTCTCTATCTCATCTTTGTACATATTGGGATGGAGGTAAGGGTTGGTTATGACTAATTGAACCCCTTATTCTAACTCTATAGTATGCTCAAACCCTCTATCTGGGGGTACTCTTGGAGGAATGTCACCAAAACATTTTTGGTGTTTACGGTGTAATACCTGAATGTCGTCTGGATGTTGTCGATGATGATCTAGCATCTCCTTGTCAATGATGTAGCACTCCACTTCCCATTATATGTCTCCATGTCACATCACTTCCTCGATGTTATGGGATGATAAAATCTTGGGTGGATACTTGTGCATTTCCCATAAAACTAACTTTTTACCATCTAGTCTTGTGAATTCTATTTCCATGGCCCTCTTGTCAATAGTGTATTTTCCAAGGGATTATAGCCACTGAATCCTTAGTAACACATTAGTATCTGACACATCCACCACAAAGAAGTCATCTGTCAATGCATAATTCTCCATGGTTATTTTCAACTTGGGAATCCATCTAATGGGTGTCAGGTATGATCACTGTGAACCCCTCAAATTCCTCTGTCAAGATCCATCACCTCTCTACCATGGTTCCATCTATAAAATTGTGGGATGCCCCACTATCAATCAACACTGTAACCTTGTGCCTTTGCAAGACTCCTCTGACTCTGAATGTGTGGTACCTAGGAAGTCCTGACATGGATTCCATAACAAGGCCTTTATCCCCAGCCTATGATGTATCCTCACCTGATTCCTGGTGTCCCTATTCCTATTCATGCCTCTCATCCTTTGTATCATTGTTACTATAGTAATAGACCTCAATGTTATGGTCCTTTCCCACTGTGTCCTTCCCTACAAACTTGTGTCATGAAACCTAAGGATCCTAACAATTGAGACATAACTTCTTCTTCCTCAACTCCCTTTCAGTCTCCTCATCCAATCTCAGTTTCCTTTCCCAATCCTTATAAAATGGTTTGAATTCCTTGTTCTTTTGGGGGAAGGTGGGTTCAAGAGGGAACCTACTCTTAGGAACAACATCTTTCATGTCCCTATCTCTATTGATTGCATATTGTAGGGTGGTTGGCCTATAATCATTGACCCAACCACATAAGGGTTCATATAACCCCTCAACAAACAACATCACCAACCATGCTTCAGATATTTTTGTCACCATCACTGCTAATATATATAACTTACAGATAAATTCCTCAAGGATACCTATCTATTTGAGTTGAGCCAGCTCTCGAAAATGAATCTCTAGGTCTTTCCTGTCAAACCTATCAATGATCCTCTGTGTGAAGTCGAGGTATGATTTTATTCCTATGTGACCCAGCATCACTAACCCATGGTACCACGACTCATGGGCCTCTCCATCTAAGTGTAGAGTAGCCATTTTAATGGACTCCATCTTTGTCATGTGCTATAGCTGGAAATATGTGTCCAACTTCAACACCCAAGTCTTTATCAAACATTTTGAGGGCCCGTCAAAGTTGGGAATGGTCACTATCCCCATTGTCTTCTGAATATCATGGTTGGGTGTACTTTTATCCCCTATTGGTCGATTTTTCTTCTAAATATGGAAAATGTTGATGAAGGACATAACTTCATAGAAGTCATTGCCCAACCTCCTGTACTCCTCCAAATATGTCAAGTAAGAGTCATCCCACTCCTGTGGCCTCTTTGATTCTATCTCACCACTCAAGAACTATAGCATGGTGGGTTTGGGTTAATTGGTGTATAAGTGAGGGTGGATATGCATGGTAGTGTGAGAATGAGACCCTTTCTCATTGTTAGATCCCCTTTCACCATTATTATTTGTTTTAGGTTTCCCTTCTATGGTGTTAAGTGCTAGCTTCCCCAATAGATCCATCATCATCTTTTGGCCCTTGGCCATATCGTTCATCATCTGGAAGAGGCTACCAATTCGTGGGTATTATTATTCCCCCGTGTTCTCCTTCCCTTTACCTACTCCATAATGTGGTATTCCTTCTTCACCCAACACCACTTCTTCTCTATACCCTTGAGGAGGTTCTTGAGACCTGTACCTATGCCTCCTATATTTGACATTTCTGTCATCTCCCCCTCTCATAAAGCTTACTCAAAGCGCCCCTCAAACCCCACAACTGTCGAGTAACATGGTATGATACCACTGTAAAATACCCACTTGATACCCCTTTATGTTTGAGGCAATTGTTTCTAGGTTTGAGGATTTGTCACTGAGAAATTTCTTCAAACAATTTGTATACAGACTGATGTAGATGCAATTTTAATATTTCTTGCAATGGAACAACTGATGATGACAAAGAGATAATATTTTCTCCAAATTATTCTCTTCTCTAGATTAACACATTTGTCAAAGCTTGGCACATAACATTAGAAAGAATTTGTTGTTGGTATATTCACCCACAATGGAACTATATAAAATTATCAATAACTCTACAACCATTAAACATTAAATATGATAATGATATTCAATAGAGATCAACAACAAACACAATAAACTAGGACTGATATATAATTCTAGGTTGGAAATAGTGTTGCCTAAGAAAGATATATATTCATATAGTTGATATATGCCTTCAAATATGAGCCCGTAGGTACTAGATGATGGCCACAAATTTATAATTATATAAATGAAAGAATATATGTACCTTAACAATGTTTGTAGCACCCAACAATAGAGGAAAGTTTCCAACAAAGTGATGAAGACACCTAGAGGTGATTCCCAACAAGAGAAAAGGTGCCCACATGGAGGAATAATGCCCATCAATACAATAACAACCTTATGGGATGATTATTGTGTCACCCCAATAATGTTGCGTATGTGTTATATTCTTTGCACAAGTAGTAGTGTCATGTATTTAGGTGGTTTTTTCAGCACATGGTTTTTTTCGATAGTTTTCTATTTCCGTTTAAGGAATTAGGGTTTTGGACTAATCCAGGTCATTGGGTTAGGGTTTTGGACTAATCCATGTCATTGGGTTAGGGTTTTGGATGCCCTTGGCTCCTATATGTATATTTTATTGTAAACAATCTAACAATATGAATGAATATAGAATATGTTGGTTTTCCCGGTTTGGGTTTCCGGGGGAAAAGTCTCTGTGTGATGTTTGTATTTTCCATTGTATATTTTCTGTTTTTTTTTCTGAATATCTGTTTGCAGTAGATATTGTAAAAGGTTAGAATTTACAAATAAGAGAAAGATTCCCAAAAAAGGTGGAATGGGTCTCAGAAATAAACCAACTTCCAATAATGGGCTCATAGCCCCCCAACAATACGAATAAATACCTATACTTAAACAAGTGTGCCAAGAAAGGAAGTAATTCACCCAAACTGAAGGTAGTACCCAACAAAGTTGATATTTCAGCCCCTAAAAACAATAACTCAACTCACAGCATTAAGGAGCCCAGAGTTAAGTGTAATATTGGACACCCAACTGAAAATATGCACCCAACACACCCTAAATTATCCTCCACTACAAAAAAATGTTCTTCAAAGAGAGTATTCTACCCAATACAGAAGATTCAACCACCTTTCACATCAAACTCAGTCAAAAATCATGAAACTCTTATGTCACAAGAGAAAGCTCAATTACGAGAGAATAAACTCAGCTACATTGAAGATCAATGAATATATATTAGGCCACCTCTTCCCAAATCTAGCTAGGGTGTATAGTTGCAACACATAAGCTAGAGATAAAAGTAAGGGTTTCTGAAATCCCTATAAACCTCTCCAAGAGCTCTCCAAATCTATTTTCTCGATAAGCAAATGCATGAATCAAGGGAAATTCCTCATTTTTCCCTTTTATATTCACTTGAGCATTTTTCCCACTCATCCTTGATGAAATAAACATACTTCATTGGCTCTAAAAACCTTTCTTCATATTCATCTATGGTGATACTCCCATGTTTGAGTTCAAAGAAATGTTTCATTTTCTTGTCATAGTATCTCTTAGTCAAGTATTTCTTTTCAAAATACTTCTTTAATTCCTTCCAAGTAACATTTTTCTCTTTAATGTGTTGCATTTGCACAAGCTAATCCCACCACATGGATGCCTTTCCCTTGATTTGATAGATGGAAATTATTTCTTCTACATGAGAAGAATAGTTATGAAATTGAAAATACTTTCTCATGCCCAACAACCATGTCTCTACATCGTCATCCTTCTTGTGCTCACCATCAAATATAGGAGGTTTGATTTTGTTCATTTCTCCTCGTAGCTCATCCAACCGAGACCTCTTATTCTTCCTGATAGAGGATGGAATTGAGTTGTCGTGTGATATCCTATTGGAATGTCTTAGAGAGTGATTGTGATGTCTGCTAACACTTATTTTTCTTCTTTTCTCATCAAGAGACCTATGACTTCCTGATTTTCTTGAGCCACTGTTAATCCCTAAATAGTGGCTCATTACCCCTTAATTGGGGCATTGTAGATTAGTAATGTTATTTTATTTATGTCAGATTTATTCCATTAGTTGTAATTATACCTCCTAGTCTCCTATATATACCAAGGAGACATTTTCGTTTTGAATCATCTTGTAATTGTACATTTATGTGGGCATAAGGAGGTTTCCCCCTTGAAGAGGATTGTTATCTAAAGTTATCTCTTCTTCAAGGCATTCAGTACTTATTCTGAGGTTTTTCTATGGTATACTGATATTTTGTTCTTAACATATGGTATCAAAGCTCAAGGTCTTGGGGTTTCGTTGCTACATCTGAGACACCTTGGAATTTTCACTATAAATTGTTTTCTACAATGTTTTAGAAGGAACGTCTTGGAGGATATTTAGTATAAGGATCGAGGTACGTTGGGTTAAAGTTTTATCTTCTGAGGACTTATACTTTCGGAGATACAACCTATGTAATATAGGGTTTGGGAATCATCCTGAACTGAGTCATTGTGGAATTTTCGCTATAATTTTTTTTTTTTGTAAATTTTCAGACCTTGAACTCTGGAGTATATTCAAAAAAATTAGTAAGGTAGATATGGTAAAAATTTCATCTTCTGGTTCATCATAAATATTTAGATACACCCTGTGGAAGATAGGGTATCTCACTAGTCCTATTGACTAGTCTCAAGAAGGTGTTCTAGGTAAAACAATCATAACGTCTTCCTAGAGTATCCAAATTGCGTGAGACTAGTTGCATTGGATAGTGGATAGTTTGTAGTATTTTTGGTACGAGTTTCAGAATTGTATATAAATTATTTTATGTGGGGCATTCTATACAAGTGAGATCTCCTGGAAAGGCCAAAAATCAGCAAGTTGTGGGGACGTTACTGCAAATTCCACTTGGCACATCCAATTTTGATTAGACCTGTGGAATTGCAGAGAAGAAATATAATAGGACTACAAAAAATAAATTTTCATACCCAGAAGGGCTGAAACTTTGGAGATACAATAGAATAAAGAATGTCTAGTAGAACCACCTCAAAATCAAGGTTCAAAAGTGATACTTGGCCAACATGCCACCCAAAAAGGAAATTTCTACACTAAATAAGCCTCTAGAAAATCCTACATGGACTCTTGATGAAGGTGAAGAAATGCGTAGGGACATAAATGATCTACAAAATAAGACAATAACAAAATATGAACTACAAGAGATGATGGAGGGTTTAAAAGGGGAGATTATGGAAGGATTCAAAATTTTCATAATAGAGAGGACACATGAAAGTGAAAATGTGTCCCATGAAATTCATGATGAGGACATAAGGAAGGTGAATCAAGAATGGAGAAACTCCAACTTTAGGTTGAATACCAACCACGTTCCTAAGATTGATATGAGGAAGTTTCATGGCAATGATCCAATCACATGGATACTTTAGATGGAGCAATTATTTGATCTACATAATGTGCCACATACACAAAAGGTACAAATTACTTTTTATATTTAGAACCCAATCAATTTATATGGTATCGATGGCTTTGTTCTCATAAATCACTCATCACTTGGACAATGTTTACAGAAGAAAGGATAGCACACTATGAGGATACAAGGAACAATACCTTCCTTAGCCAATTGATAAATCTCAAGCAAAAGGGTTCAGTTACAAAGCACATTGAGAACTTCCAAAGATTGAATATAAAGGTAATAGATATTCCATATGAGCAATTGATTGATGTATTCATAGGAACTTTAAAGGATAAAATTCAACATGAGGTTCGCCTTTGGGAACCCAAATCATTGGAGAATGCATTTAGGGTGGCAAGAAATGTTGAAAGTAAAAATATGGCTATGGCTACTAGAAGGGCCAA
>SNQJ01S0044753.1:0-17879 GCA_010110895.2 Picea sitchensis | reverse complement strand
GGAGACGGTGAACTAGTAATAGAGAAATATAATCCCTTTTAACCATATAATCCAAGTGAAATATCAATGTAGAATTATCATCCAATAATTGCAGAGAAAATAAGCAATGAACAAATGAACAATCATACACATACACAATACACCAGTGTTTTACATGGAAACCCAAAGCAGGAGAAAACCATAAAATTATTTTTATTATATGTCTTGAAGAATTACATTCATTGGAAGCACCAAATTCCTTTGTTTTCTAGCTGCAACTAGAAGGAAGCTCCAACCCCCTAGTTTCTTAGGCTACAACTTGAGAGAAGCTCCAACTCCCCAATTCTCTGGCTATAACCAGAAGGAGGCTACAACTCCCTATGTTTTCCGGCTACAACTGGAAGGTGGATAAAACCACCTATCCTTTCCCCATCCAACCACCTTGACGTAGAAGTAGAATGATGAAACCACTGTCACACTATCACTATGAGATTTACCACTATACAATTGTATCAACCTGTACCACTAACTTGCATCCAACATGTACAACTGCCATGTAATCAATCTATACCTGAACTGAACATGTATCAAAAAATATACAACATGTACACGAACTGTAGTCCTGCAACAGACATATGTATGTGCCCTATATGTTATGAAGCCCACGTATGTATGTGACCAAACTGTTATGAAACCTATGTATGTCTTATGAACACTAAGGTTTTCTTTCTTCTGAAAACTTCTAACCCTGTGTAACTTCTTTCACATAGATCTGTAACATGTTACTGTATCCAGACTGTAAATCTACCCTGTGCATGCATCCTCATACATAACCTTTACCCAAATCATATATCTCTCTCTCTCTAGACATGTTCCATATAGGTGTGTGTAATCATTAAAAAATATAATAACCCTCACATGATCTAGTCATCAAAACCTTTATGATATTCAACCTCTCAATACATCAACCTCTTCACAAATACAAGATCTCAACCATGTACCAAAAAACCCCTTATCCATATGCCAAGAAATACAAGATGTGCCTCAACAAGAAGTATCAATGATAAATATACCAACACTGTATTTCTGTAGATCTGACTTATATAGAAGATCCCATGCAACCACTAGTTTCTCTAGGGAGAATTCTCAAATCTCCATAACCATTTCTCATGCATACATAAAAATCAAACTATTCATAGAAATAAGAAATACCTTTTGAACCAATGGATATATGTGATGTATCTAAGCACTGTAGACCTTCCTGGGAGCTTGATCTCAGAATCTAGAACCTCTGCATCTTTGTCTCTTCAAGTTTCCATGGCTTTACCAACATGTATGCACCTCAATACACTGCTAGCCCATGTACATACTCACCCTAATATACTATCAACCCATATATTGTACACACCCTAATACACTATTAGCCCACATATGCCTTAGAAACTAGGGATTTTTAGTATTCGCTATAATTTTGAAACTTTCATCGTCAACCCTTCGTACTACCTTAGACTTTCACAACTTAATATGTATCAATGAGTACTTGCAATAAGAATTACACAACAAAATATATTCAATGTGTTCAAGTGTGATTAAATGAGAGAGATTTTCCTCTTATTTATACTTTCATGTAGAATTACACTTTCCTTATTTTAGGGAGTTCTCTATTTACTTTATTTTTTAAATAATTTCTTTTGCAAACAAATTGGCTTTTAGGGGCTTCTATATGACTCATGAGGGTCCTCCAACTTCACATGGCCATAAATATCTAACCGTGAGGAGTTATGTGACATTCCACATACCACCAGAAATGGCATGATAAGAACTATCCATCTAGGATAGTTTCACTAAAAAATTCATTGACATTCATCTCATTATTCCACAATTAAGCATGATATCTTGTTGACAGGCGAAACAGTCTTTCCGTCAATTGAGAGATTGGAACCGGTCCAGGGTTGTCTAATTAAGCATGAGTTCTTGTTGACGGGCGAAACAATCTTTCCGTCAATTGAGAGAGTGGAACCGATCCAGGGTTGTCTAAATAACCCAAGCCATTTGGAATGAACCACCCTGACGAGTTTAACGGCTCCATTGGCCGCTCTAAAGTCTCCTAAGAAAACCAAAGAGAAAAATGATCTAAACTAACTACTCTAACTAAACTAATAAAACAAATTAAACTATCTAAAACAAACTAAAACAAACTAAACCAATTACGACTAATGAAACAAACTAAACTAACTAATTAATATACTAACCTAATTAAAACAAATTACTAAATTAAATTAAAACTAAATCTAGTTATTCTAACTATTATATACAATTGACCAATTACAATTATGATAATTCAAATCAGCTATCCTATTATCAGTTATAATATTTCTTATTCACAAATGTACACTATAAACAACCTACAGATTTGATTAAAACCTGTAAAACTCATGTGTTTGCTGCCTTAAGACAACCAAGAATCTCTTTTTTGATTTTTTATATTTTACGAAAAAAGAAATAAAAACTGTTGAAATTAAACGATCTAATATATTTACTGAAATTAAACAATCTAATATAAATCTAATTAAACTTATATCTATATTAATCTACTTAATAAAAACAGTAAACAAAAGACTAATTGACCTGGAAATGCTCCAAGTCTGCCTTGTGTAAGATGACTTCTTAAGCTGGTCGGAGGAGAGAAACTCACACCGCTTAGTCCTTAAGATTTTCGTAAACGATCGGTTGTGCTGCTCCTTGAAATATTTTACAGGACAAACAAGACATAAAATAAATCATAACAATCTTATGATTACAAATTCCTGCAATAAGGGAAACCTGTTATGCAGAAAACTTATATATAACAATTCAATTTATGAAGAAGATAAAACTATCATTCACAAACTAAATTAACAACTGTTATGTCTTTTATCTATTTGGAAGAAACAAGATATGGATAACAGTGAAAAAAACTATATCATTTGTACATGATTTAGATAGCTAAAGTAGTCATAAACCATAAACAAACTGATATACACAACATAAAACAAAATATTGATATATTGAGAAGCTAAAGCTATGACAAAACATCAAATTCTGCTTCAGTCTGTATTATAACTCCATATCCGTGTTCTCCCACGAATGAGGATGAACATTATTACAAAAATGATAGGTATTTATAAGTCTTTCCACAAGGTAAAAACTTCCTTGTGGATAATATCAAATAGTTTTACATAATCTGGGAGATATCCCAAAATCTCCTAAACTAAGAAAATAAAATGCAAGTGAAATCTCTGAAACATCCCCTAACTTCTCATCATATCTACTGCCAATTCAAATTTACCTGCAATAGAACACAAATATCCAATTAGAAAGATATTTCATTAAGAAAACAATAAAAAATTGATTCTACAGACCTAGCTACAAAATCTTCCGATTCTGTAGCTAGTAAAAAATAGCAAACAGGACCAGATAGCAATCAAATAAAATAAAATCCAATCATATTTTAATAATCATTAAAAAAATGAACTACCAATGATTCAATTAAAATTATCATTCAAATCAAACAATATAAAAAATGAATGCAATCGAAACAGAGTAAAGAATGCTCTGTTTTTAGTTACCATAAAACATGGTCAAATCTTGACAGGCCTGCTTCGTATCAAACGAAATTAAGCAGTGAATCAAGTCATATGAGATACGATGTAATCGTAATTGATAAAACCATAATTGAATAGAATCGTAATCATATAAGATATGATTTTCCACAACATAATTATAATCGATACCATTGAACACAAAATAGATTTGTTACAGCTGTAACAATATACATAAATTCATGTCGTTTCAATAAACAGTAAAAATAGACAGGCTGTAGGGATTATGCATAAGATTCATTCTGTTGTGATCAAATTCCAATATGAAAGACTGTTACGATTTGATCAAAACGAAACATGCGTAACAGTATTGACCAAAAATCAACATAGATTTTGATTGCTGGGTATTGCATAGTCAAGATCTAACGACATTGATAACCATAAGCTGGGCAGTAATTAAGTAAAATCGGGTTTGAGTCATCCTGGGCATGATTATTTCTATTTTACAAATCTATTCGTAACTGAATATCCATTGTTATTCCAATTCAAAAGAGAACAGAGTCGACCGGCCACAATGAATTGACTGGCTGGGACTTGTATGACTGTTACGATTTTACGATTCGGGTAAAGATAAAACAAAACCTTTTTTTAAACATAATCCAAACCGTATTCAGGCTGATCAAAGTCATACTTAAATAAAAATTGTAACAGATAACCATCGTTTACCCATCATGTGAATCATAACCAATTCAGATCGCAACATACATCGTGTTTCAAAATTTGAAATGTAAAACAACTTGTGTCTATAATAGATGCAACAGAACATTCAATCACAACCAATTTAAAACAATCAAATCCACATTATGATTAATAGAATCAAAACCAAATCCAATTAAAACCTTAACGATAACCAAATTCGATTTACCAAAACGAAATTATACACAACAGTGCATGCTTGTGTGACAGAGCAGGTCAAAGACGTAGACAGATTTTATGAACATGGCATATAAATAAGAAACAAATAGGAAAAGGTGCATCTTCCGAGTAAGCTAACTGAGATCTAACCCTTGTCATCGAGAAGCAAATTTTTTTTTCTTGTGTGAAAAGAGGATTTTTTTAGCACGCTCTCCTAGGTCAACAACAACAACAATCCTCCTTATGAACATTACAATATGTTTTTCTAGACCATTTGGTTAAAAGTTGCCTTATTAAGCAAGAGGTCTTGAGTTCAAGTCTCTCTTTTGTTACCTTTTTTGAAAAGGTTCATGCTAAAATTGTAAAGTGTATTTCATTTCAAGTATAAAAGTGAATCACTATAAGTAGCTTTAATATTTTATTTTAGAGTTATTTGTTTTGCATGCAACTTTTATTTATAAAAGTGGGTCACTTCATAAAGCAACTTACACTACCACATGGTCCCTTGGTTACATTTTGTGCCTTTTTTAAAAAGGGCATAACTCTCACATTCAAAGTCTATTTTCAGTGTCGTTTTCTTTTAAATCGCATAACTTTTCGAGATCGTTCCATTTAGATCATCAGTTTAAATTTTTAAATCATTTTTATCTTCATATTTAATGTGGATTCTACAAGTAATCTCTTGCTTACCAACACCAACTACTTCCAATGGAAATCCCAGATGGAGGATTTATTAAGAAGTAAAGGCTTATACCAGATTACCTTGGGAAATAAAACAACACTCACTGATGTTGATAAGAAAGACACATGGGATAATAGGAATGATTAAGCACGTGGATTAATCAAAATGTCCATCTCTCCTGATGAAGGTTCCACCTTCAATCAATTGATAAACCCAAAAAAGATTGGGAAAAGATTGAATCTGTGTTTGGTAAACACAATATTATTCGAGCACAACAGTTAGAAAATCAAGCACTAACTTTGAGTCCAAGTGATTTTTCTTGCATTCAAGACTATCTATCTAAGTTTAAAACACTCAAAACTTTATGTGAAGAATGTAAGATAAATATAGACGAAGATCGTTGCATCTATCTTATTTTTTCTAATTCAGGTAGTGCATATTCTGTGTTTATATCTACCTTTTATGCCATACAAGAAGCTGTAGGGAAAGATTATCAACAACCTAGTCTTGAGAACTTTTTTGATTCTTTGATTAGAGAGAAATATAAGCTAGTACAACTTGGAGTGATCAGCACTGCAGGTACCTCCAAAAAAACCTTAGTTGTCCATCAAAAGGATAAACCCAAGAATCCCAAGAAGCAACATCCTCTCCACGACAACAAGCAATATAAGGGTCCCAAACCCACTCAGACAACTCTTTCTCCTAATGTAGACAAAGGAGAAAAATATAAAAATAAGAATACTAATAGACATTGAAACTTTTGTGGTAAAGATGGTCATGATGAGTCCAAATGTTTTAAGAATATGGAAACTTTAGAAGTAGAGATGAAGAAGCACAACATCAATATTGATTCTACTTCTTCTTCTTCTTCTCATGGACATGCACTTTCTACTTCTGGTTTCTCCTTCAATACAAATTCTACTTCTACTTCTACTTTTGATGAGTGGCTTATTGATTCTAGAGAATCCTATCATATGGCTAAGGATAGAGCCATATTTTCTACTCTAAATGAATGTAACACCAAGCACATATTTGTTGGTGATGATAGATCTCTTAGTGTTGAAGAATCTAGAACAATTCAAGTAGAAAATGGTCATTTCAATGATGTATTATGTGTTCCAAGTCTTTCTTGTAACCTTCTATTATTATATCAAATCACTCATTCAGGTGAAGGTAAAACTGTAGAGTTTTTACCTCACTAAGTTGTAATCAAGGATCTAAAATATCCTAAGCATGTTCTTGCAACTGGAATTGCTGATGATATTACCAGGTTGTACAAATTTGACAACTTTGGGTCATCATCGTTTTCATTAGTTTTTGTTGCTCATAGCGATGACTTGAGAAAACTTTGGCATGAGTGGTTTGGTCATCTAAAATATCGCTCATTGCAGCAACTATGTAATCAATAGATGGTGATTGGTCTTCCTCTTGTTTCATGTAGAGATGGTGTTTGTGCCGGTTGTGTTCTCGGCAAACATCATCGAGATAGTTTTGACAAATGTGCCTATTGGCATGCCTCGAGTCCTTTGCAGCTTGTTCATAGTGATTTGTGTGGTCCACTTTCTTCTCCTTCTTTTCCTAGGTGCAAGTATTTCTTAACTTTCATTGATGACTTTTCCATACGTACTTGGGTTTACTTCTTAAAACTTAAGAGCAAAGCTTTTGACAATTTTTTGGCCTACAAGGCCCTTGTAGAAAAGCAATCTGGACATTAAATTCAAAGGTTAAGAACATATAAGGGAGGTGAAAATGTGAACAATAATTTTACAAGTTACTGCACTACATAGGGAATCCAAATGCAACACACTATTCCATACACACCACAACAAAATGGTGTTGTTGAGAGAAAGAACCACACATTAAAAGAAATGGCTAATTGTATGATCCAATCTAAGGGATTAAGTTTAAAGTATTAGGCAGAAGCCATCAACTGTGCAAATTACATAGTAAATCACACTCCCACAAAGGCTCTTAAAAATAGAACACCAAAAGAAGCTTGGACTAAAATTAAACCAAATGTAAGTCACTTCCATGTATTTGGGAGTATATCATGGGCTCACATTCCTGATGACAAAAGGAAAGCATTGCAAAATAAATGTGAGAAGTGTATATTTTTTGGTTATTCTAAAGATTTCAAAGGTTACACACTTCTTCAATCACATTGTAATGAAATTATTATTAGAAGAGATGTTAAATTTAATGAAAATCTCTTGGCTTGTGAGCCTAATTCGGCATTTGTGCCTTCTTTGGCCTGCGAGCCTAATTTGATGGTTGTGCCTTCTTCAGCCTGTGAGCCATATTCGACGTTTGTTCCTTCTTCTGATCTGGGTTCTTCTTCAGATGATGACAGAGAGGATAAAAATCCACCCCCTCCTTCTCACCCTCCTCCAGATGAGTCCTTTGAACCTAAACCAACACCAACTCCACCGATTCCTAGATGGGTCCCTTCAACATGAGAAGCAGCTGGTGATATTGTCGTTGATCCTTCAGATTAGCGTTCGACACATTAATAGTTTCAGCGAGCCTCTTCTCTTTTGGCTCAAGATTCAGAACTCATGATCCAGAGACATTTGTAGAAGCTTCAAGTCATCTAGATTGGGATATAACAATGAATGAATAGTATCATTCTTTAATGGAAAATGATACTTGGGATCTTGTACCTCTTCCAAAAGGAAGAAAACTTGTTAGATGCAAATGGGTCTACATAACTAAGTATGCATTAGATGGACGTGTTGAAAGACAAAAGGTTTGGTTAGTTTCCAAAGGATTTTCCCAAGTTGAAGGAATTGACTATAATGAAACCTTTGCCCCTATAGAAAAAATGAATTCTATCCTCCTTATTCTTTCCCTTGCTACCTCACATAAATGGGAGGTCCATCAGATGGATTTTAAATACACATTCTTGCACGTATATCTACAAGAAGAAATCTACATGGAACAACCTCATGGTTATGTCCAGAATGAATCTAGCCTTATTTGTTGCCTCAAGAAATCTCTTTATGGTCTCAAGCAAGCTCCCTGATCTTGGTATGCCAAAATGGACAACTTTATTATTTCCACTGGATTTTCTAGATTTCATTCTGATCCTAATGTCTATACCAAGAAAGTAAGAAGCCATCTCATAATCCTTGTACTTTATGTTGATGAACTTATCCTTACTAGTAGTGACTTAAAACTTTTAAACCATGTGAAAACTAGCCTTAAGAAGAAATTTGAAATGACAGACTTAGTATTTTTTCACTATTTCCTTGGCCTCCAAGTTTTACAAACCAATGAAGGAATTTTTCTTTCCTAGTCTAAGTATGCTAGTGACCTTATTTGTTGGTTTCACATGGATGATTGTAAACCAACCCCTTCTCCCTTCCAGTTTGGAGTCGAGATTTCTGCCACCTGTATTTCTCCTAAAGTTGATGCCACCCTGTACCATCAGTTAGTTGGTAGCCTCTTATACTTGACTCATACCTGTCTTGATATTTCCTTTTTTGTTGGTATTGTTTCCTGATAAATGAAAATGCCCCATGAAAGCCATTGGAAAGCATCTAAAATGTTACTTTTCTATGTTCGTGGTACAACTCAGTTCGAGATACATTATAGTTCAGGGGGGACTCCTTTATTGGTTGGTTTCACTAATTCAGATTGGGCCGGTGACCCTGATGATCGAAAGTATATTGCAGGTTATGTTTTTAGCCTTGGTTCAGGACTTGTCACTTGGGCTTGTAAGAAACAATAGGCTATCGCACTTTCTTCAGCAGAAGCAGAGTGCCGAGTGATGATAAATGCAAGTCAATAAGCCTTATGGCTTTGACAGATCCTTTTAGAGTTTGGATTCCAACACTAGAATCCGACCAGCCTTTGGTGTGACAATAAGAGTGCCATCAAGCTCACCAAAGACCCAGTTCAACATTAGCATATAAAACACATCAAGCTACACATGCACTTCATCAGAAATCTCATTCATGATCAAGTTATTGAAGTTCTCTTTTTCCCTACAGAAGATCAAGTGGCAAACATTTTCACAAAGTCTCTTACAGAAGTGAAGTTTTCCAAACTTCGATCTATGTTAGGAGTTCATGAAGTTGTCATTAAGGAGGGATAGGCTCCAATTCCTATTTCCTTCTCCTATTGTGTCACTATTGTAAATCCTTCAATCCTATCCCAAGTTTTTCTTAAGGGGGGATGTTAGGATATTTAGACACTTAGGAGTTAGTTAAGATCTACATGGTCTATTGTGTCATTAGGTAAACTTGTTTCTTCTAGTGTGTTTCTTTAGTATGCATTAGTATGCATTTGTAGTTAGGAAATCCGATGGTCACGATATGTTATTGACATAGAGTGATCTGATAGTTCATACTCTCCTCGATCTTAATGGTCATTGATATGTGGCTTAGCACCCAATTGGCCCATGATCTCTATTTAAAGAGCATGGAGGTTCATTTGTCGATGATCGATTGTGAGAAACTCTCTTGTAAAATCTCTCTATAATCTTTTTATTTGTGTTAATAAACTGCTCCAAGTGGCCGCATTGGTTGGGGTCATGGATGTTTCCCCATAGGGGTTTTACCATGTGAAAACATCGGTGTGTTGATCTTTTATCTGGTTATGTGAGTGGTTATTGAATTTTTTTGTCCTCTTTTGGAATACCTATGTTGTTGAACAATATAGGGGTACCAGAATCATACATTACATATTTTTAGAGGATGGAAATTATGGTGATAAATATCTATTAGTAAATTTTGGTGATGTTATTCATGAAGGGCCTAGATAAAACTCTAAGAGGATGGGTGAAGGAATTTATGCCAACCACATTTCATGAGTCCATCATGAGATCCCATAACATGAAGGATGCAATCAACAAGAAGGTACCAAAAAATTCCTTCATCCCTCAAGGAGGTAAGGAGACAAAGTTTCCCCATAATTCACGGACAGGGAAGGATAGGAAAAATGAGGAGACTCTGAGATAAATAAGGAGGAATAAACTTTTCTTCAGTTGCAAATATTTTTGGGAACTAGGTCATATATGTATGGGAAAAGTTAAAGTCCATTCCACTGAGGTAGTTTCTGACAAGGAGGATGATAGTGATGACGAAGGTATTGGAAAGGATAGTGGTGAGACATCATAGAATATAGAATATGAATCATTACAAGATATCCCTAAGGGAGTGACAATTTCCATCCTTTTAGGAGTCCCTAAATATAATACCTTAAGAATCAGAGGCATAGGGGAAGAGGGTTATGACCTTGGTGGATGGTGGAGACACCCACAACTTCATTGATGTTGCACTTGTCACCAAGAGAAATATCCATGTAGAGGATTTCGAGGGCTTCAATGTGGTAGTAGTGGATGAGTACAACATGATGTGTACTCAGAGGATCAGGGAGTTGGAACTAACCTTGGGAAACTACATGTTGAATGATAACTTTTATGTCATGGATTTAAAATATACTCATGTGGTGCTAAGAGTTCAGTGGATATACTCTTTGGGATATATCTACATGAATTATAAGGACATGAGGATGGATTTCTAGGAAAAGGATGGACAACAAGTCTTCCTGAGAGGTATGTTGAGAGGTGATCCAAGGATCATGTCTAACCAACGCATGGAGGCATTTTCTAGACATGGGGATGTGTCTTGCACAATAGATTTATTGATCACCATGGATAAGCCATCACATGAATGTCAACATTACCCTATAGATATCCAGGGATTGCTTGGAAATCATGAGAGATTTTCTGAACCATTTTTGGTAGGGAGACCATCTAACATAGGATTTGAGCATGTCATTGAGGTAGAAGAGGGTTCAAAGCCCATGATAACCACTCCTTACAGTAATCCCAAAATATTCAAGGATGAAATAGAGAAGGCCATAAAGGACTTGCTAGATATGGGACACATTAAGCCTAGATTTATTCCTTTTGGTTTGTAAGTTGTACTAGTGAAGAAGAAATATGGTACTATGAGGATGGGCAGAACATTGAAAACTGATACCCAATACCCATGATTGATGAGATGCATGGAGCAGTGGACTTCTCAAAGGTTGATCTGTGATCAACATACCACCATATTTGGTTTAGGGAGGGGGCTATCCATTAAACAATATTCAGGTGTCACTATGGGCACTACGAGTTTCTAGTAATTCCCTTTAGTTTGACTAATGCATCAACTAAATTTCAATCATGCATGAACCATATATTCAACAAACGGTTGAGGAATTTTTTACTGGTGTTCTTTGATGATATTTTCATCTATAGCGAGACATGGGAGGAACACCTAAAGCATCTAGATGATATTCTCACCATTATGGATGAACAATCTCTTTTTTCCAAGGAGGAAAAGTTTGAATTCGAGTGGGAAAATATGCTCTATCTTAGGGATGTGATTGGTGTTGAGGGAGTAAAGGTGTATCAGGAAAAGATCCAAACCATCTTAGACTTCCCCACCCTCAGGTCACTCATAGATCTATGAGGATTCTTTAGGATATGTAGCTATTAAAATTATTTTTGAAAGTATTTTCACAATTGGATATGCCATTAACAGACCTCACCAAGAAGGGGGTATTAAGAATGTCAAAGGATACATAGGTAGTGTTCCATACAATTAAGAAGGTCATGAGCACTTTCCTAGTATCAACACTCCCATATTTTACACACCCTTTTTTCCTAGATTGTGATGCACCGAGTGAAGTGATAGGAGTAGTATTGATGCAGAACATACATCCAACAACTTTCAAGAGAAGGAATCTAAGGGAGCATGAGAAGATCTACTAGATCTATGATAAGGATATGTTGACCATCAAGCATGCATTGGAAAAATTTAGACAATACTTTGTAGGAGGACACTTCGTGGTTCATGCTAACCACGAGAACTTGAGATATTTCTTGGAGCAACGAGACCTGAATGAAAGGCAACAAAAGTGGGTGAGTAAGGTACACACACATGATTTTGACATTGAGTATGTAGAGGGAAAGAATAATATATTTTTCGACGCCTTATCCAAGAGACCTTCAACCTTATCCATGACAAATATCTCAACATAATGGAAGTCCATTCTCTTGGTGGAATACACCAAGAATACCTTTTCTTGTGATTTGATGGAGGGAAGTATTCAATATGATAGGTACAAGGTAGTGGATGAAATCATCTACTACAAAGATAAGATATATGTTGTCCTTGATTACACACTTAAGGATAATATTTTGAGGGCATCCCATGATGCACCACTGGTAGGGCACCAAAGGTATTTGAATATATACAAGCAGGTGATGGATAGATTATCATGGAAGGGTCTCAAAGGGGATGCAATTCGTCATGTTAGGGAGTGCATGACTTTCCAATAGAAAAATTAAGAGTTCACGCATCCTGTAGGATTGCTTCAACCATTACTGATTCTAGAGAAAAAGTGGCAAATTGTTTCCATGGACTTCATCATAGGGTTACCAAAGATGAAGGGTAGGGATTGTATCTATGTGGTAGTATATAGGTTGACTAAATGTGCACACTTATTTTCTATCCCTACAGAGTATAGTTCATCTCAAGTAGCATATTTATTCTTTAGGGAGGTGTTTATACTCCATGGCCTTCCAAGAAACATAGTCAGTGATCGAGATAACATGTTTCTCAATGCACATTGTGGAAGGATCTATTTAGGTTATCCAAGACAAATTTGACACCTAGTACTAGCTATCACCCCTAGATAGAAGGGCAGAATGAGATAGTATAAAAATGGATCAAGGGGTACCTAAGGAAATGTCAATGAAGCAACAAGAATGTATTAAATGGTTGTATCTTAGGGAGAATTTCTACAACACCAGTCATGATATGTCCATTGGTATGAAACCATTCAGGGCATTGTATGGCTATGATGCTCCATATTTTGTGGATTTTGCATTTGGAGAGAGCCTATATCCTATGGCTAAGGAATAGGTACAATAAATTCAAGACATCTTAAGAGTCCTGAAGGAAAATCTATAAGCCACCTAGAATCAACATAATATGTATGCAGACAGACACAAGGTAGAACACAACTTTGAGGTTGGATATTGTAATATTCCATATATAAAAAGTATGAAGAACAGAAATAAAATGCTAGAAATGGTAGATAAACAACAACATAACCAGAACAACACCACAATAACACTGAAATGATATCAAAATAACACTAGAAAGAGCACTTTGATTATGAGAGCAATGTTCACGGGCCTCTTCGAGGGGGAAAATTTAGTCGAGAAGAGCTCTATTGCAATAATATCCAAGCTAGGGTTCTCATACCCTTGACTCCTATTTATACTAAATATTTCTATCAATAGAACCATCTAGAGGAAGATCCTTCTAGAAGCGAAATATTTTATTAGGTCTTCTTACACTCGACTTATTCTACTTTATTGCAAGGCCTTATTAATACTGACCTTTATTACATCAGAATACATTGTTCTACCTATGTGAGGGGTTAGGTCCCTAACATGTCCTCCCCCTTAAAAACAACCTTGTCCTCAAGGCTTGAGATGTGGAAATTGTTGCAGAATGGTAGCTAGTTCCCAAGTGTCATCTGTTGGAGTTGTATATTTCCACTAAAATAACACTTCCTTGATGGTTTGTTGACACAAGCGACACTCACACTGGTCCAAAAATTCTTGTGCTTGTAGTCAAATGGAGACTTCTTCATCCAACTCGTGAAGGTTGGTTTGACTTTGTTGGTCTCTGGTTTTGATCATGTTTTTTGCCTATATTATACTCCACAGACCTCCATTTATATACCAGTACCACACTTTTGGCCTTGTTTTGACATAATTGACATCTCCCTACCATTCAATGGGGTTACTTAAGGTATCTTTACATTTCAAGCTATTTTTATGCACTTTGATGCTTTAAATTGATATTGGGACTAATGTCGCTTGGGTTAGGTACCACTTCTATTTTTGGAACAGGATGTCGGTACCAGGTACCAACTCGTACCCGTGGAGATACCAATGGAGCCGCTCAAGATCTGTGCGTTATGGTCTGAATGGGAGACGGAGAGATTCGCATGACAGCTGGAGTCATTGCCCACAGGGTGCTTGAAGGCATAATGATGAAACTGGGACGTTAATTCTTCATCGTTCACACTTCGTGACACTACGTGTCACGAAGATGTGAAGTACGTTTTAAAACTTGATTCCAATCAATTTCTAGATCGGGGATCCATTTTGTTTTTAGGTATTGTTGCTTTAGACTGTTAAAAAAAGACAGGATTTATATATAAACCCGAGATCACTCCTGAGACCGGGTTGGATTATGTTACATCATGAACACATGTTTTTGAATACAAACTGCTGTTACGTTATGCTATTCGACTGATATACGATTTGAAGTATTCTCTTTTGAGTTAATGGAGCATAAAGATTATACAATGTTTGCATAGAATGATGTAGTTAGTTCTGGTTCTTTCCTCCGGCGTTTGTACCATTTGGTTGGGCCTGCCAAACCAGTGCAAGTCGCTGTGTTACTCTGTTTCAGATTTAGTTCATTTCAGCATTTTAGAACTTGCATACGAGGTAGCTTAACGTTCATAGATTTAGTTGTTTCAGTGTGTTAGCATTTGCTTACATGAATGGCATATCTGCAGCTCATAGTGTGTCACTGATTTAGTTGTTTCAGAATCGTGTTTATCTATTCTTCAATTGAATCATTCCAGCATACTGTTATCTTTTATGTTGATGGGTATTGAACGCATGACTGATTCCTGTAGGGTTTCGAGTATGCACTTAGTTTGATTGGTTTCTAGGTTTCAATTCGAGCATAACTTAGAGTGTGAATGAACTTTTCTTTGTTAGACAGTTAGTTACCCTGCTTACTTAGAACAGTTAGATTACAGTAAATCAAAGGAAGCTTTCGATACCAGTAGGTAGAGTAATACTCTGTTTTCCTGTAGACAGCTTTAGATTGATTTTGATAACCAGATTAAATGCATTTGAGGAAACACTCTTTCTGTTGTGGCTTGAATAGAAATGGTGATGATAAATGATTAAAAGTAGTGGTGGAATAAGCTTGTGAAATCATACTTATGAATGGAAATAGAAGCACCAGCATTTAAACATAAGACTGTTTTCTGTTGCTGACTTAAATAGGGAATGCTAAGTTTCAAGATCGTCATTAAGATTCAAGTTCTCAGAGTGAGTTTATGTTTTCTCTCCAGGATAGTCTTTAGATAGGAATTATCTTACCTGCACATACAGTGTATCAGCTCAAAGTTTACCAACCCTGGTTTGACAATTTAGTGTTTCAGGTCATTTAAATCTTCAATTTAGCAGCCTGACATTTTTGGCGCCGTTGCTGGGGAGCTATTTAAAAGGTAAGAATATAACTGTCTTGATTAGTTTTGGGATGAACTTAGTTTGGTTTGGTGTGTTAGCAGGTTGATAGTAAGGGGAGCTGTGGAAACAAAAAGGGTGAAAACCGATATATCAGTCATCACAGGTACTCTGAAACTCAATCTTAGTTCTTTCATTTCATTTTTTTAATACGACTTCATGAGAAATAGAGATCCTAGAGGTATATTTAGGAAAAATATAAAACCACAAAAAGAAGAAGAAACCTCCACCCAAAGAGTGATAGAAACTAAGACTGGAATTCTGGCTGAGGAAACCGTAGAACAAAATCTAGAACCAGGAAACACCATACATCAGCAAACTCAAAATCTTGGTGATCCAGCCCTGGATGACACAGTTGATCCAAAGAAAATACATGACCTTCTCAAGAACCCTAACTCTGTAATTTCATAGATAAAAACTACATCGGTGACATCAAAGGCCATAAGATCCTCAAAAAGACCAATAGGAGATAACACTTCTGGAAAAAAGAATCCAGAAAGGTGGGATTTCACACCCTCACCAAAGAGAGACAGGATTGTTTATACAATTCTTGGCAATCCTTTTACCATGGGAGAGAGAGGGAGAGACTTACACGAGGAACTTCATATTGAAACTGAAGGTGAAGAACAAGCAGAGAACGAATTACCACCAGAAACTACCTTTGGATTTCCTATTCTGGATTTAGTCCAGAATGTCAGTATGAAAAATATCCCACTTTCAGCACTACCAACCTTCCATGGGAAAAATAGTGAGGACCCAGATGTCTTTATTTTTGAGTTCGACATCCTGTGCAGGAGTTATAACTATCTCCAGGATGCACATAAACTGAAATTGTTCCCTGCCACCCTGAAAGATTCTGCACTACGTTGGGTCATGAGTTTGGGAGAATACAACATTAGATCTTGGGAAGATATGAAGGCAAAGTTTTTAAAGAAGTACCAGGACTATTGCAGAACCAAGGATTCTCGGAATGACATCTTCAAAATGCAACAGCAAGATGAAGAAAGCCTTCAGGATTTTCTAGAGAGATTTACCTTTACCCTTCAAAAATCCAAATATAATGATCTCCAGGATGAAGTAGTCAAGACTCTTTTCTTAAAAGGAGTTTTGGAAGAATACATTGATACCCTCAATTTAATGGCTTCAGGAGACATTTATCAGAAAAAATTTGAAACAATTAGTAAGCTCTGTAGAACTTACTCAAGAAGTAAAGGGAAAGCTACAAAAAGTGTGAGAGAACCGGTCAACAAAAATACCAAAACATCCACATCTGGTGGAGTTACTAGAGTCGAATTGGGAAACCTTTTGGATAATTTTAAAATAGACTTGTTAGGAACAATTGGCTCTTAGTTAGACACTTTGAAGATTAAGAGGAAGCAGGAAGAGGAAAACCCTGTCCTAAGCATATTTTGCCCGAAATGAAGAAAAAGACATCCTTTACGAGAATGCCCTTTGGACAACATTTCTGTATGTGAAATATGTACTGAAAATCATAAAACAGAAGACTGCCCATCCTTACCTGGATTGCAGGAAATATTCAAGGGAGGGGAAGCTCCAGGGACTTCATCTGCACCTAAGAAGCCTTGGCAGCCTAGAAATCCAAATGAAAATGCATACCAAGAACCATCCCCACAATCTTCCAGCTATTATCCACCCTTTTCTCAACAACAACAACACCCATGGAACTGGCCAAGCTGGCCTCCACAAAATGTCCCTGCTCAATCTTGGTACCAGGGATGGAGAAATCCAAACTTTGGGAATAACCAACAGCAGCATGCAGTACCAGTTCCTCAGAATCCATACACATAGTATCCTCCAAATTTGCAGCAATTACTGCCTGGTTTTACTCCACCTCTGTTACAACAGTTACTGCCTGGTTTTACTCCACCTCCATTGCCACCGATTCCACAAAATCCTCAGCAGCCTCAGAATCCACCACGTCCTACCATTTTTCCTGCTCAACCCATTCCAAATCCGAACCACAGACCACCCCTACCACTCCATAATGCTAATTTCCAGAACTATCCATCTTACAACATAAACCCTGTTTCTATACAAGAAGTACATCTGATATCTGGAAATTTTTTGAATAAAAGACAGCCCATACCAAAGACAACACCAAAGGTAATCATTGAAGAACATGAAGATGAGCCTGCAGATAATTTATCAACTGATATACCCCTGCAGGATGTTATCATTCCAAAGAAGAAAGAATCTGAACCACAGCCTAACACACAACCTCAGGTTCCCAAAAAGCCTCCTTTTCCTGAAAGGTTGCTCATCGAAAAACCAATTATACAATCTGAGTTTGACATTATGACTGAACTGAGAAATGTCTGTGTTAAGATTCCCTTGTTACAGGCAATCAAAGATGTTC
>SNQJ01S0044752.1:5357-49550 GCA_010110895.2 Picea sitchensis | reverse complement strand
AGTCAGAGTGTAATATTCCTGGCAAAGAACCCAGCTTATCATTCGAAGACAAAGCATATTGATGTTCAGTATCATTTTGTGAGAGACATGGTTGAGGAAAAGAAGGTGTTGCTGGAAAAGGTTGACACTTTGAAGAATGTTGCAAATTCATTGACAAAGTCTGTGAGCACAGCAAAGTTCTCTTGGTGTAGAGTAACAATGGGCATTGCTGCCCTGGATTGTTGACTATATAACCCCCTGGACCCCTGGATGAAAAGAAAACAACAAGTGGGAGAATGTTGGGTATGTGTTATATTCTTTGCATGTGTGTGTGTGTGGGTGCGTCAGATACGACGACTGCGTCTGACGATCCCTATTTTTAGCTGATTTGTAAATTAATACCGGATTAAGGGATTAGGGTTTTGGTATCTATGGAATACCTAAAAACATTGTATATATTGTATGGCGAATGGTGAAATTCGATATAATGAAAAAGAAAGGTTTTCCCAGTTGAGGGTTTCCGGTAAAGATCTCTATGTATTCTGTGTATGAGCCATTGATTAATTTCTGTATTGCTTAAGAATATATATGTATTGCTTTACTTCACAGGTTTAAAACTTACAAAAGAATGGGAGAACTCATATGTTGCTTCCAATCAAGGATAAAGAAGTGAAGCTAGAAGTAAGTAATATTGTACTTCTCATGAGTGGGAAGGAACTTCTTACAGAGGTGAAGAATAAATAAGAACCGTAATTCATTGTGGTCAGGAAACCAAAGATTATTTTGACCAGCACAAGGGTGGATGATTTGCTAGAAGAAGTTCAGGAATTACTGGAAGAGTTCACTGACATAGTAGTGGATGAACTACCTCATTCGTTACCACCAATCAGAAGTGTGAGTCATCATATTGATCTCATACCTGGAGCTAGTTTACCAAACAAATCCGCGTACATATTGATGCCGCAAGAGAATGAAGAGGTCAAAAGACAAGTCTAGGATTTGTTGGACAAAGGGTTGGTCAGAGAAAGCTTGAGTCCATGTTCTGTTCCAACAGTACTCAGTCCGAAGAAAGACGGAGGCTGGAGGATGTGTACTGATTCAAGGGTGATTAATAAGATAACTATAAGGTACATGTTCCCATTGCCAAGGATGGATGATTTGATGGATTTCTTAAGTGGAGCAAAATTATTTTCGAAGATTGATTTGAAGAGCAGTTATCACCAAATTCGTATGAGGGAAGGTGACGAATGGAAAACAACCTTCAAGACTAACGAAGGGTTGTATGAATGGATTTTTATGCCGTTTTTCTTAACAAATGCGCCAAGTACCTTTATGAGGTTTATGAACAAAGTCCTAAAATAATTCATCGGAAAATTTGTCATTGTGTATCTGGATGACATACTGATTTTCAGTAAAACAAAAGTGGAGCATCTGAAACACTTGGCTATTGTGATGAAGAAGCTGCAGCAAGAGAAGCTACTGATAAACATGAAGAAATCTTCATTTATGAAGACAAAAATCATTTATTTGGGATTTTTTATTTCTGTAGACAAGTTGAGGATGGATCCAGATAAGGTAGAGGTGATCAAGAATTGACCATCACCGAAGAACATATTTGAGGTGAGAAGTTTTCACGAACTGGCTAGTTTCTACCGAAAGTTCATTAGGAATTTCAATGGATACAGTGAAGAAAAGGAATAAATCTTTTCACTGGACAGAAGAGGGTGAGAAGAGTTTCAATTTGTTGAAACAAAAGATCACGGAACAACCGGTTCTGGTGTTGCCGGATTTCCAAAAGACATTTCAGGTGAAATGCGATGCAAGCAGATTTGCAATAGGAGCAGTCTTGAGTCAGGAGGACAGGCTGATTGCATACTTCAGTGAGAAGCTGAATGAAGTGAAGGTGAATTACTCCACATATGACAAGGAGTTCTATGCTATCATCCAGGCATTGAAAAAATGGAGGCACTATTTGATTTCGAAGGAATTTGTTTTGTATAGTGATAACCATGCATTACAGTTTGTGACTCAACAGGAAAAGTTGAATCAGAGGCATGCTAAGTGGGTTGAATACATGTAGAATTTTACATTTGTGATTAAACATATTTATGGTACTGCTAACAAAGTTGTTGATGCTTTGAGCAGGAAGTGTTTGTTGTTGCAGGAATTCAAAGTCAAAACATTGGGTTTTGATGATCTCAGGTACATGTACGCAGATGATCCAGACTTTAAGGAAGCGTATGAAGCAGCTGAGAATCCAGTTCTCAGAGATAGCAGCAAAAGGGTTGAATACATGATCCAAGAAGGATTGTTGTTTAAGGGCAATTAGCTATGTATTCCGAATTGCTCCATAAGGGAGAATCTGCTGAAGGAGAAACACAGTGGAGGATTGGCTGGACACTTCGGTCATGAAAAGACATTCACAAAGCTAAGCGAGTCATACTTTTGGCCAGGGATGCGATTAGAGGTCAAGAGATTTGTGGACAAATGCAGGATTTTCCATCATTCGAAGGGAAGGAAGCAGAATGCGGGTTTTTATCAACCATTGCCCATACCTGAGAGGCCGTGGGATGCAGTCAGCATGGATTTCGTATTGGGGTTGCCAAGAACACAAAGAGGATTTGACTCAATCTTTGTGGTGGTGGATAGATTTTCTAAGATGACACATTTCATTCCATTTCATAAAACCAGTGACACAACGCACATTGCGAACCTGTTTTTCAAAGAAGTCATTCGACTTCATGGCTTGCCAAGGAGCATAGTTTCGGATCGAGACACCAAGTTCATAGGGAAATTTTGGATAAACTTATGGAAGAAGCTGGGAACTAACTTGTTATTTAGTTCGGCTTATCATCCTTAGACGAATGGACAAACAAAAGTAGTAAACAGAAGCCTGGGAGATTTGTTGAGAAGCCTGGTGGCAGAACACCACAGCCAGTGGGACAACATATTGCCACAGGTGGATTTTGCTTATAATGATTCAATCAATAGAATTACAGGACAGAGTCCATTTCATATTGTCTATGGCATACAGTCGAGGGGAATTTTTGAATTGAGGGATTCATAATAGATTGCAACTAGAAGCGCTAGTGCAGAACATTTTGCAGAGGTGATGAAGGAACTTCACAGCTAGGTGAAGGAGCGATTGCAGAATGCAAGCTAGGAGTATAAACGCAGGGCAGATCAACACAGGAGACAAATTCAATTCGAATTTGGTGATTTGATTCTCGCACATTTGAGGAAGGAAAGGTTCTCGAGAGGAACATATAATAAGCTAAAGATGAAGAAAATTGGGCCATGTAAGGTCTTGAAGAAAATTGGAGAAAATGCTTATGAGATTGACTTACCCAATGGGATCGGAATTTCTCCGATATTCAATGTCTCAGATTTATACCCATACAAAACTGAGGAAGCAGGAACAAGTGATGAATAGCGAGAGTTTCAGTGGAAAAATAAGATGCCAGTTGTAGAGATGCCACAGATGGAAAGCATACTAGACAAAAGAATTAGCAAGAAGACCAGAAGAAAGAAAGACTTTGAATATTTGGTCAAGTGGAAGGACCATCCAGTTGAAGATGCCAGCTGGGAAAATGAAGCAAAGATTCAAAAGCATGGACAGACCGTGCAAGAGCTCATGGACAGGAGCCCATGAAATTTTCAAGAGAGGGAGTATGATGCAGGAGCATCTCAAGCGAGCCAATGCATGGATATGGAAGACAGCTGGAAAAACACCTAGCGTAAAATTTTTGAAAAAAATCTTATGGTGGAATGTGCCAACCTTAAATGAGATCATTAAATGAAGGTGCACTTGTATAATGTAATCAGACCTTGAGCGCCCCACTCTCGTCTGAAGTAGATAGAGGCATTTATGTTGAGATGAAATAGGTAGATAGAATTTAATTCTCAGATTAGACAGTTTTAGAAAGAAGGAGGGAAAAGGGATATAGACACCCTCATTGTATTATTGTATTATTAGAGAGGGAGAAGAGCAAGCACATGCAGAGAGATTTGTAAGAACACCCATGTACAGATCTTGAATTAATAGAAATAAATTGACCCAATTCATGGCGTCGTGTTACTCTCTGTGTATGTGTGTTAATTGATATGCTCATGAATGTTTACTTCCTGTTATGCATTTGCTTTATATGTTGTGTATATGATTTCATGTCTTGAGTTTGAAGTCTGAAAGGAAGTGGAATGAGTTTCAATTGTTTCTCTATCTGAGAAAAGGTTCCTGCAAGGAGTGCAGTTGAAGTTGTCCGCAAGGAGTGCGTTGACAGAGGGATCAGATAGTTTAACTCTTGTTCTCATTCACCCAGAGTCCATTTGGGCATAGGAGTCGTGCAAGGAGTGCACAGGCCGAGTGAGGTCTCAGGGTTGTGAACCTGAGCAAAATATTGAAATACTACTGCTATAGGTGTGCGCAAAGTCGAAGGGTTTTTAGATATTTGAAAGTGCCTAAAGGTTGCCGCAAGGAGTGCGTGCAAGGGTATTCTTTAAGACTCGAAGTCGAAGGAAAGCTCAGGAGGGATAAAGCCTTCGAAACCATTGAAGGCAGCACAAGAAATGGATGTATTTGAGTGATTAGAAGATATCTGGAGTTCATGGTGTAAGTGGATAAATCCGAGGAAGAGTCCTTGGTTCACTTCGTAGAAATTATCAAAGGGAAGAGACGACAATCAGGAATCTGTGGGAAGGATAGCGAAATCCCACCAGCCGTCAGATCTACCAGAGAAGCAAGGAGGTTATGGTTGCATCAAGAGTTCAATCTCAGGAGATTGTGGACCGCCGGATCTTCACATAGATACCCATCAGCCGTTGGATTGACCAGGAGTTGCACGAAGTTTAAGCTTCGCAAATGGGAGGAGGAAAGTTTTGACCCGAGGCGGGGCCATCGGGATTTCGACATTCATGAAATCAGGAGTCACGATGACAAGCGATCAGGAATTTTCACAGTGAAAATCCCAGAATCAATCTGAACCATCCATCCACTTGGGACACGTGTCTAAAATTCAAAGAAAGTTGGGGATCGACATTTCGTGAGTCCTGGAGACAAGGAGAACTTGCAATTCGGAATCGCCAAGTCCGATTTTCCAAAAAGAGGAGAGCTCTGTGTGGGACCCAGCTGACGTCATCTCGTCAGAACGAGGCATTGGAAATTGAAGTCGCAAAAACCCCAAGAGTAAATCAGGGCCATTCATCTCTAGAGGACGCATGGTGACAATCGAGACTATTGGGGAAAATCCTGACAGGGAAGTCCAGTTGGCATATCGGGGTTCGGTGTTTCGCAATACCTGAAGACAAGGCACCCGAAGCATTTGAAATCATGAAATCATGAAATATCGAGAAGCAATCAGGACCGTCCATCACTGGAGGACACGTGGCAGAGATCGAAGTATTCAGGAAATTTCCCGAACGGAAAAGTCAATTGTCGAGAAATCGAGAGTTGGGAAATCAGGGATCCGGAGGACAAGAGGTCCAATACATTTCGACATTTGAAACCCCGAATCCTGATAAGAGATAGGACTGTGGTCATATAAGGCAGGGTTGCGTGGACCACGAGTCTAGTCGGAGGGCTAACTGAAGTTAAAGGCTATCGGGATATCGGAGATCGGGAATTCGAGGAAGTAAAGGTTTGTGACAACGGGGATTGGAAAACCCCAAAACCCGATTATTATTTTTTCTGTTGAGAATGGAGAAGCGCTCAGGCCTAACGGCTATAACGAGTAGGAAAGACCCGTGCGTCGATTTTAATAGGGATTCCAGGGAAGAATCGAAGGAGCCACTTCGGCTCGAGGGTAAATTAGAACGATCCTTAAGACTGGGAGGTCATGCGTGGGGCCTGCTGAGGTAGGTGCCTGGGGAGACACCATCACACAGATAAAGAAGTTACACCTAGATAACAATGGAGAAATCATTCGTGAGGGGACAATGGGGAGTATGGATCAAATCGAGACACTCCAATTGAGATTCACAGCGCTGGCAAATTTACCAAAGGACTTCTTCAATATGTCTAAGATAAAAATGCTTTCGTTAAAATGTCCTTGTGTGGTTAAAATGGGCAGCCAGTTTTATAAATTTCAAAATTTGACCTCGCTTAATTTGGAGAGTTGTAACAAGTTGGAGGAACTTTCAGATTTACATAAACTTAAGAATTTAAGAAAATTAGAAATCATAAATTGTTTTAGAATAAAGAAGTTTCCTAAAAAATTTGGTGAAAAGGGGCATTTTCTTATTTCAATAATATCTCTAAAGAACTTAGAAGAATTACCAGTGGTAAAGGAAGCTGCAATTCCTTCACTTTAGATATTCATCATCATGTTATGTGAAGAATTAAGAATGTTCCCACAAAGTTATTTGAATATCAAAAGACTTCAAAAAATAAGACTATGGGGTTGTTCAATGGTGCTCCAAAATTTAGAGAAAATCAAGAGAGCAAACAAAACAATAGAAGTAGTAACAAAGACTACAACAGAGGTTAGAAATATTTTAGAAAGATGGATTCAGGTGGAAAATATAAGAGAACATTACTTTTATGGTGAATTTTGGTGTAATGAGTTTTCTCTTTTCTTACAAGAGATTGGAGAGAGGAGAGGGTTCATGTTCACTGGAACTTTGGGGTTATGCAATTTTTACATAGAGTCAATTTAGACTTCCAATTTTTCACCACATATGCATTAGCATGTTCCTTATCTCCATATTTCCTCTTGATGTATGATGTGTTCAAAATAGTGTCATCAAGTTTCAGGGTGTCCGAAATAGCTCATTTTAAACTCTAGAGTAATGGTTGATAATTGAATATAGTAGAAATTCATTACTAACTTGTCATAAAGTGGATGTGACTTAAAGTGGAATTTAAAATTTGAAATGGTTGATAATTGAATATAGTAGAAATTAATTTCTAACTTGTTATAAGGTGGATGTGACTTTAAAATTCGAAATATTCACATTAATGTAAAACACATTTTTTTGTGACAAATAGTTTGAAAAACATATAAATATTATTTTAATATAATGCATTTGACAATCATGACATTGAGATGAAAATGACATGCACATAAATACACATAAAGGTACTTTCATTTCTCTAAAAAATTATTAATATTTGATAAAACAAAAAGTGAGAAAATTTTAATATATTTTAATTTGATGTCATGTGCTTCTATATTTCACTTTGTGCTAAGAATATGAATATATATATATATATATATATATATTTATTTATTTATTTTTGTTCATTTTGATTTTTCATATTACTGTCAACTATTTCAATACAAGTATAAACCAAGTGTTATATGATGTATCATTTTTGGGATAATCAATGTACTATAAGTTGTTAATCTAAGATTCATATCTGTAAGTATTAATATTAATTAATGGACTTATTTAATCATAAAAAAAATAGAGACTCTCTATAACTCTATGGGAGAGATGTTTATGTTAATATTTTTCACTTAGAGATATGGGGTTTAGATGGATCTATGCTAGTTGTAATCAGATTTATATAGCTTACTATTCCATTTACAAAACCTTAACAAGTATGATATCTTAGAAATTATTATTCTATGATATAATAATATTATAATTCATTTTATCATTAAATTAATTTTTATAATTCTTTATAAATTAATTCAATAAATAATAAAACATAAGAAAATAAACATTATATATTTTGAGTATGTAGGTTTTCATAGTTAGTCATATTAGTAGACAACGTTTTTGGATAAAATTGTGTGAGCTTCGAGTTACTCCATCCATCATGGAAGCTAATATGATTAGGAAACAAAGTTGATACTTATATATATAGAGGAAGAATGGTCAATGATTGTTCCAAGAGAGAGAAAATATAACAACTAGAAATGGCAGTTAGATTAGGCATGAATGGAATAATAATAGTTTTTGTTATGGTAGAATGAAAGAGGTGATAAAATGCATCTTGTAGATAAGGGAAAAATTAAAAGGTTAAAAGAGGTAGCCATTAAGATTAGGTATTGGAGGAAGGAGAAATAGTGATAAAAGGTAAAGGATAGTTATGAATAAATTAATATTTTAATAAAAAATGATAAATTAGGAGAAGTAGTCATTAATAAAATAGGTAATTAATAAAGGAGAAATAATAGGGTTAAAATAGGAGGGTAAAAGAAATAGTACTAGAACGTTCACATGATAATAAGGAGGGATGGGAAATATATAAAAAGATTATGGTAAAATAAAATAGGTAATTAATAAAGGAGAAATAATAGGGTTAAAATAGGAGGGTAAAAGAAATAGTACTAGAGCGTTCACATGATAATAAGGAGGGATGAGAAATATATAAAAAGATTATGGTAAAATTCATTGAGATTCATAGAAATATATTAAAAGGATGAAGTAATTAAAAGGATGAGATTAACCTCATCAAAATTTTGAAGAGATTAGGTGTGGTATTTTAATGATTAAAGGTAAAGGATTAAAGTAATTGAATAAGGGTGAGATTTAGAATCAATTTATTATGAGATAATAATAGAAAAGAGAAAAAAATGAAAATAATTTTGAGCCAAAGCCAAGGGAATTTAGTAATGAGAGAGAAATTTAAAATCTACTATTGAAAATAATTAGGGTAACATGTATAGGTTAACATGCAGATACAGTGAGATAAGTGAAAATAGGGGTGAAGAAAAGAAAAGATGCAGAAAAAGGACTAGTTAGATACGAGGACAAGAAACCGACGATTCAGAAAGGATGAGAAAAAAGTAGAAAAACACAAAGAGAGGAAGCCTAATGGTCAAGGAAATTAATAATGGGATTCCAGGATTGTCTAAGTTTGTAGCCATCTTCACGATTAAATTTATTAGGACGTTTTTCAATTTCAAGGGATTCCTGAATGAGACAGGAGGAGTAATGAGGGGAAGAGGCTATGATTTTTGTTTGGTCAAAGAAAATAAGGTGCTTGGATTTGAAAGTGTATTCGACGATAGTTGAATTGGATGTCTGGTTGTAGGTGGTTAAGGTGAGTGAAGAAAGCAGTTAGGTTGGTAATGTGAGGCCATATGACAAACGTGTCATCTATAAATTGAAACCAACATTTAGGTTTGAGATGGAAGTTTCTTAAGGATAATATTCAAAAGGTTCCATAAATATATTGGCCACCACTGGGGATAAAGATGACCCCATGGTTGTACCTTTGGTGTGTTCATAGAAAACCCCCTTGAAGGTGAAGAAGGTAGACGAGATATAGATTTTGATAAGGTAAAGAATTTTGGGGTCTACCAATTTGGATATTATGTTCATGGCTTCAGTGATAGGAATTTTGGTGAACAAAGACACCACATCAAAGTTGACCATGAGTTCATCATCATCAAGGTGAAGAGTTTTGGTTTTATAAATGAAATCAATAGAATATTTAATAAAGGAGGAGGTTTTTACAATGAAGGCTTGAATCTTGTCAGCAAGAAAACAAGAAAGGGCATGAGTGGGGGGTTCCTACGACGCTCACTATAGGTATGAGAAGAATATCCTTTTTTATTTATTTTGGGTTTCTCATAAATCTTGGGGGTTTGAGGGTTATGAGGAATGAGGCACTTTTGGATGCTAGGGTCAAGGAAATAAGATTTGATGGCTTTGGTAACCATGGTGGTTATGGTATTAACTAGGTTTTTAGGGAAATATTTATAAGCAGAGGTTGAAAGAAGGTTAAAGCATTTTGGCAATATAATCCAAAGTATTCACAATGACAGTAGCATTTCCTTTATCAACTTTGAGACCAATGATGTCAGGGTTGTCATTAAGGTGACAAATAAACTCTTTGGTAAGGTTTGGTTTAGGGGGCCTCGAACAACAAAGGATTTATTCGCATTACTTATTGATTTCTTCGGCTTCATGAGTTGGAAGGTTGTGGGTTAAGGATTCAATAGAGAAGATAATGTCCTCCATGGGGATACATATAGGTGTTAGGGTGAAATTAAAAACTTTTTCAAGAGGTTGGTGGGTCCAGAGTAATAGAAGATAAATTTATAACAATATTGGTAATGAAAGGAGGGGAGGGATGATAGAGACAAATGTTATTAGAGGTAGTGTGATCTTTCGAGGAAGTCAAATCGAGTGAGAGAGAAATAATAAATGCCAAGGAATCAAATTTCGTCTTTTGGGGTTGACGCTTGTTATCATGCAAACTGTAGGTTGGGAAAATCCTGAACCAATCCATAATATGGCCATAACGATGGGTGATTTTACCCACTATCACCTCAGTTAAACCCTCCCCTTGCTTTAGTGAAGGAATAATCCAACACAAGGGGGGAGTCCCGGGTGACCTTAGGGAAAAATGAGATGAAAAATGATATGATGGAAATGGTGCCTTTATAGGTCAATATACTAAGTGGAATATAGATTATAAATGAGTCTCATAAGTGGTTAATAGTTTCCAAGAAATTTGAGTACCTACAGAAGATGATAGTACCTTCCCGAGACACAAGAAAAGATAATTGTACGAGCTATATGTTAGGTGGAAAAGAAATTTAATATTGTTGTCCCTATTTGCATTAATAAAAAAAGATATATATCAGCGAACAAATGATTATTAGAGCTGCTAAACAAGATTCTAAAGTCAAGTAAATGATGGAAAGAGAGAAACTAGTAAGCACAAGTACAAATTGAGTATAAAGGAATAAACTTTAGCATCAATGTAAGGATGTTATAAACAAGTATTGTAGAGATATATTTGTAGCCTTATGGATGTAGAAAACAATTTTTTACATCAGAAAAATAATGCACCAAAACTTTCCAAAAATACACCCAAAAGATGCGCTAGGACTAGTAGATTATGGTGGCAAATTGTTAACATTTTTTTACAGTTGAAATGTGAGTTATAAGTAAGCAAAAAAATATTTGATGCATCCCTAATGGATATATATTTTAATGATTTATACATCTAATAATACCAAGCCAATAAATACACCTTAGGGGCCTTAACAAGATCTTAAAATGTAGAAACATTTCCCACTTGAACAAGATCAATATCTCACTAAATCACGTTTACCAAGGAAAACAATTTATTCCTCCAATGCAAACTTCAGATTAGTGCCTTTAAAATATGGTTGAATGGAGTCTTAGAAGTATGAGTTAGATTAAAAAAATACCTAGGGGTGTAAATCCTCTTACTCGCTAGGGCATGACAATAAAACTAGGGTAAATCTAGGAGGATGTACATACTCATACTTCTCCTAGAAACCCTTCCCAAAAATGACTTATAAACTTAGAAAATGAGATGAATCTTAATGGATAGTGTATCCAGCATACTCCTAGGTTTTCAACCAACAATGACTAAGAACAAGCAAGAAATAACTAACAAATGGAAATTTTTCTATAAATTCCAAGAGAGAGAGAGAGAGAGAGAGAGAGAGAGAGAGAGAGAGATCAAACCCGAGTTCACCAAGAAAATTTCCATCCAAGAGAAAGAACATAATCCTTCAAGAGTTTGCACCATTTTATCTCAAGAATTCACCAAGAAATATCACCAAGAAGCATTTTCATAAGAGAGAGATACCAAAAATTCCCAAGAGGGCAAAAATTTCAGCCAATATGTCTTCTCACAATGAGAGAGCTATGATGAAAATGAAATAAAGATGATATCCATTTATACAAATCCTTTGAAACATAGTTTGTCCATATTCAAAGGGTAAACCAAAATATAATGGGACAACAAAACTTAATCTTTCCCCTTTTCCAAAATAACATTTTTTAATTCATAATTTGCACATAAGATAAAACCGAGAGACATGACGCCACCCTCTTGGGGCAACTCTTTGGAACTTTTAGATCAATTTTTTGGGATGGATATGAGTGCACTAGGCCTCCTAAGGCCACATGTATTCAAGTTAATCCTATCCTCCATGATCCAAGATCTCCCTCGTTCAAAATGTACCAACACCACCAAACCCTAGCCCTAGGGTGACGTCAAGCCCTTTACAGGTGACGTTTTAGCCTCCAAAGGAAAGTCGTTTGGCTTGTAGGGGATAAGTGAGATCCTCCAAGGTTTCATCTAGGACTCCAAAGGAATATCATCATCATCCAGTGTGTGGGCCTTGGTATCCAATCTGTGGGATTCAAGCCCTAAGGATGCCCAAGCTAGGCTTGTTCCTCCAAAATTGTCCACCAACTAGATCCTTCAAAGATAATGAATACGCCCTCCAAGGATCTCAGTTCAAATGCATCATGGTGAGTAAATAAAATCAATAAAATATCCATTTAAGCATGTACATACAAACTACCTCATGAAAATAAACAAGTTCTCAAAGACCCTATGCAATTTGCCAAGTTCAGGTACAAAACGGTTGACAAAGCGACCTATTGGGTGAATCGTACCACAATTTTAGGAGTGTTTCCCAAGTGGAACTTTCTATAAGTCATGTGGATGAGGTGACATGGATGGGGGTAATAATTTTGGGCATGGGGTACATGAAATACAAGCGGTTGCAGTGTTTGATTTATGGGTGCCTTTGTAGAGGGTTTGTTGCACCTTTGTTTTCAATGCAACTTTTTTCCAAGCCCATTTATTGTCTTTTATTATTTTAGGATGTTTCCAGGTTTAAGCCAAGGTGGGGATTCTACCTAAGAATGAAAAATAGTTCCCACCTTGACTCTACCCTGGTCACATGATGCTTCCCCAAGTTGAAAAAATGTGTGGGGCTTCTACCTAAGAATTAAAAATAGTTCCCACACATGCTCCACCTTGGTTGGCATTTTGTAATAATTATTTTTCATGGGTCCCATAATTTTTTTATGAGAGACATGTCCTTGTCCTCAAGATCCCTGGGTGATCATCTAGAAGGACAATGATTGGATTTTATCTTTTTCCAGATACAATCCTTTGGTCCTTCAACCCCTTCTTCCCATGAAATCATGGACAACCCTCAATACACCTGAAAAGTCCCAAAAGGTAAGGAGATGAGGAGATGAAACATGGAAAGTGACAAGTATGGTCAAGAATGGAAAGATGACTCATTAAGAGGACCCCCCAATAGAAAACCTGTCCCCAAGGGTGACCCACTTACTAGGGTAAAATATCAACCACCAAAGTGAAACAAATAAAATAACATAATGTCCAAGCAAATGTTACATAATCAAAAGCAGTTTAAAATGCAACAAGCTTGAGTGAATAAAATATTGAAGACACTCACCATAATACCTAGCTTGTACCTGATGAAGAAATACCCAATGTCTTTGGAAAGATATTTGATGTGGTGGATACCATCGTGATGAACTTGGAAAAGTGGTGATAAGGTGGGTCTTTGTCTGTCAAAGTGGACACTGCTGGTCAGGATGTCTCTCGGTACTCCATGTCTACAACATGAGGGCCTCGATACATCATCTCCCTAGTTATCCCTAGGAGTTGTGGATAACATATGGCTCCTACTTGGGGACATGTACTCGTCGTAGAGTGCATGAGAGCTGCAACATCTCCTGGTGGACCTGTGTCTACAATGAAACATAAAAATGTAAAATCCAGGGTGGTTTTATCACCCTTCATCCATATATATCAAAACCAAAATGAAAACTAATCTAGAAAATAAAATATTAGCATTTTTAAAAAATTTCTAAACTAAAAATGAAATCAATATGTATGTAAAGAAAAGTGAAATATTAAATGCAACTAAAATACCATTGGAAATCAAGATGTAAATGCTAGAAATCAAATGGTCTACCTACTTACCTGGGCCCTGGGCCCTGAAGAAGTCAAATGCTACCTTCGAAATAATGTTTGAGGAGTTATCCATTTAGCAATAATGAAATCCTCCTCCCTTCTACCATGGATAAATAAAAAGAATTTGGCCCAGATATTTCCTCTATTTTGTAGGGCCCCAACCAAAGACTGTCAAACTTTTGATGCGCTATGGGTTTTTCTCTCCTCTTGTCCCACATTAAGACTTATTCCCCCTTCTTGAAATCTATTTTCCTTTCTCTACGATCAAAGTCCCTTTTACCTTTTCTTGGTTATTTTCCGTTTGATAAAATGCCATTCTTCAAGTTTCATCTAATCCCATAAGTTGATCAATTCACCCCTACAATGCTTCTTTATTTGTGGAAAATTGTTGGGCTATTTGCAGTGTTTGAATCTGGAGGTTTATAGGTAGGCGTGCTTCTAACCCATAAACTAACTTAAAAGGGGTTTTCCTGGTAAAGGTGTTAGTAGTTGTGTGGTCTAACCACAAGACATACTTAATCTTGTTATCCCAACTTCTCTTGTTTTCCCCATCATATTTCTTTACAATATTCATGATGTTTTTGTTGTTGGATTCCATTAATCCATTTCCTCGAGGATAATAATTTGAGGAGTGTGAAAAAACGATCCCATACTTAAAAAAGAACTCATTGAGCACCATCGAGATAAAATATTTGGTGTTATCTGTGGTTATTTTGGAAGGAACATTGAATCTAGCAATAATATTTTCCTCAAGGAACTTCATCACAACCTCTTTTGTTTCTTTCTTTGTTGGGATAGCTTCCACCCATCTGGCGAAGTAGTAAGTGGTGGTCAAAACTCATCAATAACCATTACTAGAGTTGTCCTTGAACTTTCCAATGAAATCCAGTCCCCATTTCTAAAAGGGTGCTTCTATGGTGAATGGATTAAGGGGTAGGGTAGGGAGTTGTTGTTTGCCAAAAAAGAATTGACAGGATCTGATGTACTGATGCCTGTCGGAGAAAATAGTGGGTCAATAATATTCTACCTTTAATATCTTATGGGAAGTAGTGTGAGTTGCATAATGGCCTCCACAATACCCTAAATGAAGGTCAGCCATTAAATTGTCAGCTTCTTTCTTATTCACACACCTGAGGATCACCCCATTAGGTTTCCTCCACCCAAGGCCATCTTTTGTTAAGAAATACTTCATAGATTTGAGCCTTATGGATCTCGTCTTGTGATCTACCAAATGATTAGGGAAAGTGAGTTTCTTCAATTAATAAATGATATCTGAATACCACTCGTTGTTCTCAATTTTTCTTATGACAATTTTGATTTGTTCCTTCTCTCCCATCTCGATGGCTTCATGATTTATTTTTATAAACATCTTAGCCAACCCTTGGAATTTGATTATATTGGATGGTTTTATCTCCAAATTGTATTCATGTATCTGTGAAACCCATTTTTCTCTTGATCTAAGACAATATTGTTGCGATAAAACATCTTTTACAGTGGGGTAAGGGACAAAAGCTTTGATCTTGTTGTATCCCACATAAGTTTGAAAATTCTTTAGAGAATTGACTAGAGTGTAGGCCTATTTTTCCATAATTGTGTAATTAATCTATGAGTCCATAAGGTTCTTTCTCATGAAATCAATCAGTTTTTCATCCCCCTGATCATTTTTTTCAACATAACTCCTACAATGGTGTCCTTTGAAGCGAAAGAGAATATGATGAAGTCCTTGGCAAAATTTGGACTGACTAGGACTAGTGCGATAGTTATTGCTTCCTTACATTGGAAATCTAACTTACCATCATTGTCCCACTCGAAACAGGAATCATTATCTAATAATCTATTAAGGGGTTTAAACATTTCAACAAAGTTCAAAATGAACCTCCATTGAAGTTAATTTGGCTAAAGAAAAACTGCAAGGATTTCTTGTCTTTAGGGAGAGGGATATTTTTGATAGCTTCAATCCTGGTAGGGTCTATTGAGATTTTGTCTTTAGGAATAATATGACCTAGTATCTTTCCTTTATCCACACCAAAAATCGATTTCTCAGGGTTGAGAGAAATGCCATATTCTCTACACCTTTGGAAAATCATTCTTAAGTGATGGATGTGCTAATCTCGTTTCTTAGAGATAGCGGTTATATAATCTTGGTAAATCTCTATAAGTTTCCTGACCAAATCCTTGAAAGCATAAATGATGGAAAGCAATCCCCGCGTTGTTTAATCCAAAGGGAATTCTAAAATACTTATAAGTTCCCTAAGGGGTGGTGAAAGTAGTTTTTAGTTGGTCATCCTCCTTTACCGACACATAATTATATCTTGAGAAACCATCAAGCATGGAAATTATCTCTCCTTCGGTGACCTGTTGCAGAAGGTACTCCATGTTTGGTAGAGGGTAGTTATCTTAAAGTGAAGCCTGGTCCAAATTTATGAAATCAACACATATCCTGAGATCACCAGTCTTTTTCCTGATAATGACTGGATTAGATACCCAAGATGAGTACCTGATAGGCTCAATTATTCTTGCCTCAACCATTTTTTACAACTCCTTTTGGACTCGCGGGGCAAATTTCGAGTTCATTTTCCTAAGCTTCTATCTAAATGGTTTTGTTCCTTCCTTAAGGGGAATAGTGGGTTGTATGACATCCTCTCGGTAATTTTTCAAATCTTCGTAAGACCAAGCGAAAACATCCCTAAATTCTCTTATGAGGGAAATTGACTTCTCCATTTCATCAGGTGTTTTTCCCTTTCCAAACTTGACCATATTTGGGGATTCCTCGATGCCAATATTGAATTCAATGACCTCGTCATCGATTTTACTTGACGAATTCCGCTTATACATGTCATTTCGATCAAAAAGTATCTCCATGGGGATGACACCTTTAGGTAATGGCCCTTAGGATAAGCCAATGATTTCAATATTTTCCTTTTCCGTCAACAAGTTTATATGGGATTTCGAGAATTCACCTTCATTCTGGAGAAAATACAAAATCTAGTTTTCATTATCAAAAACATGTGAATGTTCCAAGTTATCAGGTATCAAAGGTATGGAGTTTACTTCCAATTTATAGAGACCAATTTCTTTGAAAAAAATTAAGGTAGAAGCGGAAACGACAAGGTTGTCTTCCAAATGATTCTCTTCCCTAGGGACGGCTTCAATAAAAAAGTTATCAAACTTCTTCATGGCATCCCAGATGACATCTTTGTAGTGTTTCAACCTTGGGTTCTTAGTAGTGGATTTCTTGTTAACCTGTGAGATGATCAAGTCCGAGTATCCTCTTACATGTAGGGACTTGATGTTCATATCAATGGAAAAATGCATGCCAAGGATAAGGGATTCATACTCGGAAATGTTGTTTGTGCAGCTAAAATCAATCATGTACTAGAATAGGGTAGTCTCATTGTTTGGTGATCTCAAGACTATTCCTGCGCTCGAGCTTGAACTTGAGTGCACACCTTCAAAGTCTAAGCCCTAAGATCCTTCCTTCTTTTCTTCATCAAGGAAAAGGGATTTTTACAAAATGAAATTGTTATCAATCCCCCCATCCATAACCTGATGGATTATGTTGACATGATTTAAAAAATCTTCCCTTTTGGTCTCGTCAGTGAAAAACAATTTCTCCTCACATTTGATGACACCAATTTCCTTCTCTCTATGTGTCTCTGTTAGAACTTGTTGAATATGTTGAAAACACATTTCTTCAGACTACCTTTCTGCTCATGTCCTTTCAACCTTCAAAACCTCATTTGTTGGGGGAGGTATTGTTTTAGATGTCGGTTCCTTTTCTTTACCAAACAGATTCATCATGCAATCAACATCTTTTTTAGCAGCCTTCTCTTTTTTTCTCTATAGGTATGTATGTATATTGTGGGGAGGGTCTGGTATGACAAATTTATCAACTTCATTAATCTGAATGATTTCTTCAAGACAATCCTCCTATTGGATGAGAGATGAGGTCATGTTTTCTTCTATCTCACATGCCCTTTATTGGGCTTCAAGTAAAGTTGTAGGGTGTCCCTTTCCAATTAGAACTTTGCATGGGTATTTCATGGTTGACATGTAATACCCGAGGATGGTACTATGAGAAGGTTCAAAATATTGAGGAAATATCCTTGCCAGGGTATTGAAACTATCATTGAAACCCCTTATAATTTCTCTTGAATTTATTTTGTAGTTATAGAGTTTATCATAAAGGGACTGGTAGTCTTTGATTTTCCTGAACCTTTTGGAAAAACATTCTTGAAAGATATCCCAACTCGTGATTCTTCCTAGAAGAACACTCTCGTACCATTTCTTATCCCTTTCGACAAGAGTGTAAGAGAAGAGTCTCATCCATACATATTCATGTTGGTTATAAGGTTCAAGAGTGCGGAGGAAGGCATCTAGGTGATCTTCAGTTGTAACAAGGTCATCTCCCGAAAAGATGGGGATACATTACTTCAAGCCCCTTGGGAGTTTGTGAGGATATCCAAGGATATTTTTCATGTCTAAAGGTTTGTATGAATCTTTAACCCATGGGCTCTAGGTAGCACTTGGCAAACTGGGTACGGATGAGAGTGGAGGTGTAGAGGCAGTAGGTGAATATGGTGGGATAAGAGAGATAGATGGAAAATAATGGGAAGTAGGATATGATGGAGGACAATACCATTTGGTTGAATGCCTATGATGCCTATAAGTGTTTTTGGGGCTCGGGTAACGCTTCCTTTTGGGCACGTCCCATAATGGAGTCTCTAGATGAGCCTTAGGAAAAGATTATCAAGGGTGTAAGGTGGAAGTCCTTCAAGTGGAGTCTCCAATAAAGCTAGGGGTAAATGATTTTGGATAGCTTTCCAAAGTGTTGTGAGGGCACGAAATAGGATTCAAAATCCTCCCTGACTAGGACACCAAAATGTTATCACACAAATTGTAGGTTAGGAAAATACCGAACCAATCCAAAATATGGCGATAATGGTGGGAGAGTTTACCCAATATCACCTTATATAAAACCTTCGCTCTCTTTAGTGAAGGAAGAATCCAACACAAGGGGGGAGTCCGAGGTGACCCTAGGGGGAAATGAGACGAAAATTGATATGATGGAAGTGATGCCCATGTAGGTCAACATACTAAGTGGAAGATAGTATGGAAATGAGTCTTGAAAGTGGTTAATAGCTGCTAAGAAATTTGAGCACCTATAGAGGATGATAGTACCTTCCTAAGACACAAGAAGAGCCAATTGTACGAGCTATATGTTAGGTGGAAAAACAAGTTAAATTTTTTTTCCCTATTTTTAAAAACCAACAAAGATATATATCAGCGAACAAATGTTTATTAGAGCTGCTAAACAAGATTCTAAAGACAAGTAAATGATGGAAAGAGATAAACTAGTAAGCACAAGTACAACTCAAGTATAAATGCATAAACTTTAGCATCAATGTAAGGTTGTTATAAAGATATTCATGTTGGTCATAAGCTTCTTATATTAGCAATGCTTATTGTTTTCTTTACACTTTTTAGAACAAAGAGATAATTTTGATCTTCTAGATTAGGGTTGATTACCTCTTTATCACACCACATATTCTCCTTAAATTTTGATTTAACAATATTTTTAATAGTATCCTTATTCTGCAAAACAACCTCTTCCATGATTCCCCAATGTCTTAGACAAGACTAGGAATGTTTATGCCATCCCCACTTGAGTTTAAGGTGGTTACGACTGGATTTTGAAGCAATTTTAGGAAGCCTCTTCTCTTGCTTGTTGTTTAACTTGTTCTTATACATTAATTACCTAGTCATAGTCATGCTTTGAATGGGGAAAAGGCTCGCCTCTAAGAGGAAGATGGCATAGGGTGTATTTCCTTTAATTTTGAGATTATAGGTTATAAAATTCTTTTGGATTTTCTCTATGTTTCTCCAAGATTATCGAGAGATACTACATCCCCAAAATTCGCATCCATAAAGAATAACATGTGTAACCAACATCTGAAAGAGGAGTTTCTACTTATCCCATTTACAAAGATCGAATGATCTACAACTATTTTAAAGCCCATAATAATATTTCTATCCTCCAATTATTATTTTCTCAATGCTGTAATTCCAGTTGAGCATGTGGTGAATATTGATTGCAAGATATTTGTATGAAGTCACTTCCTCCAAGTTGTTTCTGTCAGATACAAAGGTATCATAAGTGATCTTATTGGATTTAATGACTGTGACTTTATTCTTATTACTATTAACATCCATACCCATATTGGAGAAAAAAACCTTGAGGACCCTTAGTTTCTTTCAAAGATCATGGGGAATCCTCTCCATAAGAATTATATAATCAACATAAAGAAGAAGATTGGTGACTATACTAGTGAGAATAACGCTGACACAACCTCCTTTTTCCAAAAAATCTTCTAGCTTGTCAATGTAAATGCCAAAAAATGTAGGAGACAAGTGACAACCTTGCTTGACTCCAATATTGCACTTAATTTCTTTTGACCAGCCCTCGATCTTCTTAAATTTGGTAATAACGTTCTCATAAAAATTGATTGTTGCATCCCTCAACTCGAAAGGTAATTTTATCTCTTTGGTAACACACCTGACGCCCTTAATAGCTTCCAAAGGAATGGGGTATTACAAAAAATTCACTTCCCTTAACCATATAAAATGTCTCTTTAGAAACACTATCATCTTCTACTCATTAAGAGCATTCCAACGATTATAATTTCATTCAAAAATGAGCTCTTGATCGAAAGTTGTGGCCTTCCAAAGTTCTCGGGTTTTCATGGTCAACATCTATCTCACTGCCACGTGGCATCCACATGGTACTTCGTCGCTCGTGCCATTTGACGTGGTAGCTACATGGCACCGATATGGTACCTACCTAACTTACCATAGTGGAACTTCTATTCATAGAAAACTATAGTTGTCGGCATTCAGGCCTTCTCTTGGTTCACTCATATTCTACCTACGACAGATGGAACATTGAATAATATTCCCTTTCGGTACCATCCATTCAGCATTTGAAAGATTCAAGCAGTCTCACTACTCTAAAATCAGGGTATCGAGGAATATCCATCTTCTAACTATGACAGATACAACATTGAAGAATATTCTTCTTTGATATCATCCATTCAATGTTCGATATATTCAGGCAATTTCACTGCTCTGAAATCAAGGTATCAAGGAATATTCATCTTCTACCTACGATGAACCTTTTTTGATTGATTTCATTGACACTTATGGTCTCCCCGATCAATGGTTGATATTTATTTGGTGATCTAAGGTCCTCCTGCACAACTAGATCACACTCAACTCATCAACCAATTAACTATTCACACGCGTCATTGTACTAACACTCTCAATCAACACCAACTCACTCATTCCCCTTGACTTGCTAAGTGGGACCCTTGATGATCAACGATTGAGGTTATCTCACCTGCTTTCATATATACGTCCCGCATCCCACTTCAAAGTCTCTCATTCAAATATTTTTCTACAACGCTTGAGAATTCCCTCCAAACAACCCACCACGATCTACGGTTTAGATCTCCTCAGATATACAACTTTTGTTCTCTACTGGATTAACACAAGGTTCAACGATAATAAAACTACCGCTTTGGGGTCTTAGTCATTTCTTGAGTTCTACAGAACTTCAGTCTGCATTTTCAAGGGTTCATAAACTACTCCAAGGCCATTAAAAGTTATTAAATCTTAAGGAGAGTAATCCTGCATGAATTATAGGTTCTCTACATGAGAATGAAAAATACTCGAGTATGCAACAATCCACACTTAACTCTTATTCATGATTATCATATGAAAAAATAAAATCATAACATATCTCGACTTTTCAAGCATTCCAATCATGGATTATAACGACTGAGATTTACTCTTAAATCCATACATTCACACATGCATATATAAATTTCATTTATAATCAATTTCAGTACATATCTAGACATTTATCTGGTAAGGAAATAGCCAAATCCAATTGATTGAGAGAGGACATATTTCCTCCCAACCTCAGGCCTTGTTGTAGATTAACTTCCTACAACACACTAGCCTCGTGCTAAGCCATGATATCACCAAGGAAATTGACTCAGTAGGGTTCTAAGTTTGCGATGATCTAGGAAGGTTACTTTCCTTCCTAGACTGACACAACAAAAGTTGCCACCTCCCACTAAGCTTTGAGTCTCCACAGGTTTATCAGGTGTTTTTTCAACTGGATTTCCCCTACAAAAGGGAGTCCCTTCTCTGCTCAACAATCCCTCAACAACCTCCCCTTACTAGTGTCGGTTTATGTCTAATAAGCACCAAGTTGTGGCCCACTATTGATCCAATTTGGGATCTAGGTATTCTTTGTTTAGGGTGATCATCAATAACTCAAACAAGCTTCATGGTTTCCTCCAGAAATATATTCTTTTTTCTTCTCCTCCTCACTCAACACCTCCAAATCTCTTAACTTCATTCTCTCTTGCTCATCTATAGGTCTTCTTTGTTTTGTTGTGTGTTCTCTTCCTCTCTCTCCTGTGTTTTCCTTCTCCAGTATTATTCTCTACACCTAAGGTTCTTTGTGACTTCCTACAGACATAAGTTGTAGTATGGGGCAGTCCCATGGTATCCCCTTGTCAGTTTTTCAATCATCCTTTCTCTCAGTATGGGTCGACGACCATCATTCATTAACTACCCCAACCGCCTATGCTACTTATTTTAATAGTCACATGGCTTTTCATATAAGTTGGGTATGCTAGTAGGTGTGGTTTTATGTTTGCAAGTATATATTAGCTTCTTATGCAAGCTTCTTATTTTCTTCATTGATACATCTTAGCTCCACCTCTCGCAACCGTTCAATCAATCCCTGCCTCATCAATTTCCTTTGGTGTATCATGGCCAGTACTGTCAAGGTTGTTCCCTCTTAGTCAACGGTTTGGTTTATATATTAATCAAAACATAATTACATGCCTCATAACATAGACATATGAAGTTTGAGAATAATTACAGTCTTGGGGGGAAATGGGGTGTCACATCTTCCAACATGTCCCAAAGATTTTTCCTGGAAACCTTGTCAAAAGATTTTCTAAAGTCAACAAAACAACCAAAAAAAATAGTTTTAGTATGGTAGAACTCCTATGCGATTATCCTAAAGGTAACAATATGGTCCACAATTGAACGATATCTCCTAAACCCGTCATGACCTTTAACTCTTTTATTCCAAATTTCTACCCATAAGCTAATATTCTTTTCCAAAATAATTCCATAAAGTTTGGCTAAAATCATGCTAATCATGATGGTCCGATAATTAGAGGGAAGGTTTATATGTCCATGCTTAAAAAAAGGAACAATGAGGCTTTATGTCTAGGGTTTAGGGAAGCCCTTCTTAACTGCTAAATTGAAGAGTTTGTATATGTGAGGGATTGTTCTTTCGATTTTAAAATTTTCAGCTTGGTAGTCTTCAATTTCCTTGGCCTTTCCATTTGCAAGCTGCTTAACCCCGAACTCGATGTCATCCAAAGAAAAAAACTCCATCCCGTGTAAGGACAATAGGAATGGTTTCCATGGAAATAGGGAATTCGTAAAGACTTTTAAGGTAAGCATTCCACTCCCTTAAGGGAATCATATTATTTTCTTTACTATTGCAAATAAAAAATTTCCTCCATAGCTACTTAGGATCAAGCTTAGAAAGCTGTGAAAGCCACTCTTTCCTTTTATTGATATAGTACTTTTTTTTCCTTTTAATGGGGGAAAGACTCGCCTCTAAGAGGAGGATAGGATAGGGCATATTTCTTTTCATTTTGAGATTCTTTCTTCAAGATTCTCCATATACTACATCCCCAAACTTGGCATCCATAAAGAATAATAGGCGTAACCAACATCTCAAAGAGGAGTTTCTTCTTATACATGATTTACAATTTTTTTCAAGCCCATAATAAGATCAAGTGATTTACAATTGCTTTCTTACCCATATATTGTCTATATATAATAAATTATATTATTTACTTTATATATATATATATATATATATATATATACCCACAACATCAAGGATTTCACAACTGCCTACCCACATATCAATCCATATATAATAAATTATATTATTTTACTCCCTATACATACACATATATATATATAATTCATAACAACTGACATTTATAAAAAGTGGTTGACATATGCCGATCTGCGTCATTTTTCACCCTTTTAATTAATGATCAAAAAAAAAAAATATCAAACCACCTCACATAAATGTGGTTGTTGCTAGCTGACTACCGACATTAAGTAAACTCATTTTGAACATATATCTTGATACAATTTAAATGTAATTTAAATATTATTCTAGAATTACTCAATATTTAAAAATAAATAATAAAATAATTTAATTTTTTTTTTTATTTTATTATTATTAATAATACATAAATAATAATAAATAATAATTTAATTATTAAATAAAAATAAATTCATTATTTTCTTTACAAAAAAGACAAAACAATAAATAAATTATTAGAAATTGATCATTTAATTATAGAAAATTAATTAATTAAAATTATATAATAATATTTATTAATTACTACCAATTAAACCTATTAATTCCTCAATTGATTATAGATAATAAAATTAATATGAAATAAAAAGCATTTATAAATTAGAAAATAACATAGAAACAAAATAATAATAAATAAAATGCATTCATTAAAATAATAAATAATAATGGAAAAAATACATTTATATAATATAAATTAATTCTCATAAAACAAAATACAAACAAATGTTGACACAAAGTTAATAAAACAAAAATAATAAACACACATAATAAAAAGTAACAAAAAATAAGACACATTGTTAAAATAATACATTATATAAACACAATAAAAGTAAATAAAAAATAAGGACATTGCTAAAATAATACATTATATATAAAATAAAGAAGACAACATTAATAATGTATAACCACACTAATGTATTAATTAATTAATATCTAAATTACACTAATCTAATATACATAATGGCCAAAATATTAAAATAACAATTAAAATTGCCAAAAATGTTTATTTAATTATAAAACAATTAATTAGAAATTCATTTAAATAGTAATACTTATTAAATTTACAGTACACATTATTATCCCTCAATCAATATAGCCACAAAAAGTATATTAAACAAAGAATTCATTTATAAATTAGGAAAATTTTAGATATAAAATAAAAATAAAAAAAAAAAAACACATTTATTAAATTAATACATTAACAATGAAAAAATATATTTGTATATTGTAAATTAATTTTAGGAAAATAAAACAGTAAATAACAAATTATTTAATAAAGAATAAATCCAAAATAACAAGGCATTATATTTAGCAAGAAGAAAGCAATAAAAAAAAAAAATAAAGACATTGTTAAGATAATACATTAATAATGCACATTTAACAAATAAAGCAGATAACGCCATTAATGTATAACACATTAATGTATTAATCACCACACTTTAATGAAAATGCATAACAAAAGTATCAGCATTAATGTATGTCCAATATATTAATGTAACATGTAAATAATAAATATATTAAGAGTTGAATTTATTAATAAAAGTATAAATTAATAGACCTAATAATTATTAAATGAATAATTATTAATTTGTTTAACAAAACATATATACATTAAAAGTAATAGAATTTCAAAAAATACAATACTACATAACATTAACATGTATATATGTTTTATTACCATTTAACAAAACATTTATACATTAAAAAGTGCATTAGAATTTCAAAAATAACAATACAATAATGCATTAAATGTATTAATGTAAGTTAAATGCATTTAATGCATTAACGTATTTAATGCATTAATGCATGAAATGTAATATCGCATGAAATGGCTAATGTATTTAATGCATAAAATGCATTAATGCATTAAATGCATTAAAATGCATTAAAGCATTAAACGTATTATTGTGACAACATTAATGTGTTAATGTATTTAATACATTAATACATAATATAATAATGTTAATGCATTTAATACATTAATACATTAATGTGTTAATGCATTAATATATTAATGCATTAATGCATTATCACACAAGGCATTAACACGCTAATGTATTTAATGCATTAATATTAACAATAATACATTAATTGCATTTAATAAATTATTATATTAATACATTTAATGTATTTAATGTATTAATGCATTACCACATTGTTAATGTGATGAATGGCTAATGATTAATACATTATTAATGTATTTAATACATTAATGTATTAGTGCATTAAATACATTATCGCATTAAATACATTTAACGTTAATGTATTTAATACATTGAACATTAAATGCTTAATGTATTACCATATTTAATACATTAACGACAAATACACATCGTATTAATATTTAATACATTAACGATTAAATACATTATTATCAGATTTACATTAACGTATTAAATACATTATTATATTAATGTATTAATGCATTAAATACATTAATGTAGTAATGTAATTAATACATTTACCAGCCTTAATACAAGATGAAATTAAATACATTAATGTATTTAATACAAGAATGTATTAAACATATTAATGTATTAATATTTTGTCAACATCGCGACGCTCGAAGATGTTCATCACATCGCTATATTGGGAAATCTTCGTCAGAGTGCAAACTTTGGAAATGTTAGTCACAATGAGATGTATGGAATCATGTTTTACTCTTTTAGACAATGATTTATATTTTTCTATGACATTCATAAACAAAGGAGTACCCTTTCGCCACATCGCTAATTTCGCGGAAACGCGGCTACCAAAATGTAGCGCTACATTGGGAAATGTTCATCACAATGCTATGTAGGGAAATGTTCTGCCATAATGGCTAGGGAAATGTTCATCATAATGCAATGTTATCACAATGCAAATGAAAATGTTCATCATAATGCAATGTTAGTCACAACGTTCGAAAAATGTTCACCGCAATGCAATGGAAATGTTAGTCAGCTAATGAGATGTAAGGAATCATGTTTTACTTTTAGATAATGATTTATATTTTCCTAAGGACATTGATAACGTAAGGGATCGTTCGGTCACACAGACGGCTGGGAAACGCTCGCTACAATGCCACATTGGGAATGGTCATCACAGCCGTTGTCGATCAGCCATAATTCGACGTGAGGGAAATGTTCATCATAATGCAATGTCTAAAACACTTCATTACAGCAGGTGAATCATCCTTTACTTTTGCAACGTTGGGAAATGTTTGTCACATTTTGATGAAAATTTCCCAATGTCGTATTGGGAAATGGTCGTCACATATTGTTGTTGGGAAATGTTCATCATTGTGAGATGTTTGGAAATTTTCGTCAAAATGCGACATTGGGACATGGTCGCCACATTGTATTCACATTACACGTTGGGAATATTTCCTAATGTCACAATGCAATGGAAATGTTCATCATAATGCAAATGGAAATGGAAGAACAATGAGATGTATGGAATCATACATACATTTTAGATAATGATTTATACTTTTCCTAAGGACATTGATAACAAGAATGCTCATCACATTAAAAGGATGGGAAACGTCACGCCAATGTGACATAGGAAATGGTCGCCACATTGCAACATTGGGAAACGTTCATCACACGCACGAGGGAAATGTTCATCATAATGCAAATGTTTGGAAACACTTGACATAGTGTAGAATCATCTTTTACTTTTGCGACGTTGGAAAAAATGGTCGTTAGATTGTGGTGTTAAGAATTTTTTTTCATATTGCAACGTACGAAAATGTTCATCATGATCATAATAATAGAAATGTCACGAGTGGGACGCTTGGAAATGTTAGTCACAATGAGAAGTGTGGAATCATATTTTACTTTTCGACAATACTTATATTTTCCTAAGACATTGATACAGTGGAATTTTCAACACCGCGACGAGATGGAAAATGTCTGCCACCAATGTGACATTGAGAATGGTCAGCTACATTACATGTTGGGAAATGTCTCTTCACAATGCACACATAGGAATGTTCTCATAATGCAACAAGTTGGGGTCACAATGCAATGGAGATGTTCATCATAATACAATGGAAATGTTAGTCACAACGAGATGTGTATGGAATCATGTTTTCTTTTAGACAATGATTTGTATTTTCCTAAGGACATTGATAACAAAGTGTCGTCGGTCACATTGTGACGATGGGAACGTCACAGCCGTATGATTGGGAATGGTCAGTCATATCATGACGCTGTGAAATGTTCTTTTCCTTCATCACAATGCAAATGTGGTGGAAATGTTCATCATAATGCAATGTTTGGAAACACTTGACATAGTGTAGAATCATCTTTACCTTTTGCGACGCTAGAAATCATCGCCATAACGCATATAATGTTTGGAAATGTTTTTCACGTTTTTTGAAATGTTTGTCACATTCTGACGTTAGAATATCCACTTATATCACACCATGGTGCTATGATTCATCATATAGAGATGACAAGTCTATGTGCGTAACATTGCAACATTATAAAATTCATTGCAATGTGACAAAGGAAAGAGTTTTGTAACATAATGAGGTATGAGTACGAATGTCAAGATATATCAAAGTGGTTTTCTTATGTTCATCAAGAATGAATTAAAACACCTACCATTGCAATGTAGGGTTGACGCTTGTCACACGCATACCGGGTTCCGCACATCACATTGTGAGAAGGCATTATATTCATCACATTAAGCACGCTTGAAACGTTTCTACACATTGTGCAATGAGAGGGCTAAGTTCATCACAATGTGACGAATGACTATGTCATAAAGCATAAATATGGTAATATTAAAACATATTAATGATTTTTTTAGTACACATGTCCTTTATATTGTCATGACATTGTAACATAGTGCTTTTTCATCAAACTATGCATTAGAAATGGAGTTTATTACATTTGATATCACACCACATGGTGCTATGGTTCGGCCCCTATAGTGATGACGAAGTCATATTAATGATTTTATAGTACAACGAGAGTTATAATCACATACCGCTGAATTCAACGCCAATGTTATTTAGTAATGAGAGAATTTACTAGTAATATTTTAAGAGGTTTGATCTAAAACAATTTGATATAGGAGTATGATTTAAAGTGAAAAATTGATTGCCATTAATCCTAACATTATTTCATGTATAGAAGTCAAGAGAAATATATTTTGTTTGAAGTTGGTCTTGTAGTTTACATTGAAGAGTGTCACTTAGACACATTTAGAGAGCAATAATTTTATAATGAAATTGACATAGATATTTGTGACATAATTATATTATTATTCCATTAACAAATACTCTATATAATATAAAAATATAAATGATAGACCAATAAAAACATTTTAAAATAAAAATATAAAAATATTCAATCTTTCTCAAGATTAAACATATTTAAACATATGATTTTGTTAAAATTAAATAACTATCAAAAATATATTAATAAAATAATACATTAATATACTAATACAATTCAAGTGGATTAAAATACAACATTAAGAGCTAATAAATGATACATTAATAAAATAGTAATACATTGTTAAAGTATTAATATACGACGGTTAATAGAAAATGTATTTCATAACATTATAGGCTAAAATTTTAAAATTGTATCAATATATTTATATTAAAAATGTATTTAGAGTAGTATTATATAAAAATTAATTGTATGTGAAATAATATAATATATTAAATAAAATTAAACAATAATCATATATAAAATCTTAAATCCTAAATCCTAAATTCTCATAATATGAAAGGTATAATGTTTACTAAGCATCTAAGAGTTGAAAATGAAATTCATAGGTGGTTGAAAATAAGATCCTTATTTTGAAATTTTCTAATAATTTGTTATCCTTCACAAGTGACAAATTATTTCAAAAATTTACATTTCATTCAAAAAATATTTCTTAAATTATCGTTTTATAACAAATTGCAATCTCTTTAAAGGGCCTCTAAGAATTCAATTTTGATGTTAAATTGTAATAAAAAATTAATCTCATTCCAGTTCGAGAAAAAAAAAAAATTGGTCCCATTCCAAATGATCTTCGTGTACATATCTCACCACGCATTAATAAAAAATCTATTATATCATGACACCTTTTCCTGTAGTAGAGCTAGGACATATCGCATCAGACATTAATAAAAAATTATTAAAGGACATAAGAGTTTGAGGGCAACGTATTAAGTAAAAAATATTAAAGGGAAATAAGTTATGTTTGATGGTACTGCTATACTCCATTTATTAATAAAACATATTAAAGTGAAATAAGAGTCTATCAAACTGCACTGGAGTTTGACTCTTTCTATTTTCCTGTGCAATCTCCTCCATGCACTTTGGTTTGGTTTTCATTCATTTTTCACTTAGATTTGTGAAAAGACCTTTTGCTTTAGGGAAGAAAAAACGAGTGCCATATCGGAGAGATTGCAAACAAACATTTAATTTCGTTTCACGAGTACATAAACTGTCTGAAAGAAAAATAGAAGAAGAAACCTAGAGACCGAATTTTAGGGATCAGATTCCTTAACTGCGTTATAACTCGAATGCAAGCAGATGGACGAATCTAAATGCCTAGGGTTCTAACGGACAATTTGAACAAAGAATGAAAAGATAAAAAAAATGCTATCACACCAAGTTTAACAATAGATCTGTATCTTATTTTACCCTATTTTTCTTTAAAACAATCTGAACGAAATCATTGCAACCTTCACGACCATAATTGGGCATTTCGATATACAGGAAACCCGCATGAAATTTATTCCGAACCATCGATACATTCTCGTATCAACCTAAAAGCGGCGACTGTAGTTATTTGCATAGATCTACCAGTACAGCAACGGGACTTCAACAATAATCACGAATCACTACATTTGCTAGTAATGGAGAACAGTGACATTATATCCAACGATTACATTGCCTGTTTGATCAGCGAAATGAGTGTGAGCGAGCGCGTAGCCTCGGGCCAATCGAAACAATCCGGTCCCTCCGACGATCGGGAGTTCTCTAACGTTATTGGAAATAAGGTTAATCCCCAACACCGAGAGGGTGGTGCCGTTATATTTGGCGCTGGAGAAAACAAGTGTTATCGCCATCAACAGATGCATATGCTCTTGGCTCGCGGAAGCATAGAGACCCTGAGCTTTGTCAACCATTTTGGATGTTACCTCTGGCCCTTCCGTCAACCAGTCGTCAATGACCACCACGCCGCCGAACAAAGTGGGAAAAGAACTCGTCATTTTACCGAGGCCACCCGCACTGCCGTCACAACCACTTTAAGGTCGGCCTGTTATCACCATCGGATTCGCCTTTCCACTGTGTAAACAACACCGCCTGCATACAGATGATAATGATATAACAAAACTTAAAAATAAAGAAATAAGATTCAGATGAAATCGCAACCATTATCACCATCGGATTCGGATGAAATTGCAGCCATTATCACCATTATAATCGAATTCAGATGAAATCGCAGCCTGTTATCACCATCGGATTCGCCATTCCACTGTGTAAACACCGCCGCTGCATACAGATGATAATGATATAACAAAACTTAAAAATAAAGAAATAAGATTCAGATGAAATCGCAGCCATTATCACCATCGGAATCGGATGAAATCACAACCATTATCACCATTATCACCATCGGATTCAGATGAAATCGCAGCCTGTTATGACCATCGGATTCGCCATTCCACTGTGTAAACACCACCGCCTGCATACAGATGATAATGATATAACACAACTTAAAAATAAAGAAATAAGATTCAAATGAAATCACAGCCATTATCACCATCGGATTCGGATGAAATCGCAGCCATTATCACCATTATCACCATCAGATTCACATGAAATCGCAGCCTGTTATCACCATCAGATTCGCCATTCCACTGTGTAAACATTGCCGCCTGCATACAGATGATAATGATATAACAAAACATAAAAATAAAGAAATAAGATTCAAATGAAATCGCAGCCATTATGACCAGAGCCATCTCTCCTCCAACAATCGATTATGGTGTCACTGTCACTCAGGAAGCGGCCAATATTTGTTTGGCGAACCTGGTCATGCAAAATCAGAAACCAAAACGCTTCAGGAATATGAAGCGGCCTGCCTGCATGTCGCATGTGCATTAGTATCCATAGAAACCAAAACGCTCCAAGAATATGAAGCGGCCTGCGCATGGCACCTGTAATTGCTGCATATTTCATATAAATAATTTTAATAAATGTGTGGCAATCATATATTGTTACAGTAATTTTTTAATCATGTTTTAGTAAAAGTGAAAAAGTAAACATGATAAACGTACGATTTTATAAATGCAAGGGAGTTAGTTCTTGCAATCTTATTCATTGATTTGGATGTAAGACGAAGAATATGCCAGCATCTTGAATTCCTGACCATCAGATTAAATTTAGTAATTAAAAACATGATTAATCTTGCAAGTCTGATAGGGGGGACGCCTATCGGCGTAATTATATATATAATAGATTTATAATGTTAAATAATTAATTTTTTTACATTATATATATTTTGGATTTATAAATAGTTTCTATTTATATTTTATTTATTTATTTATATTTATATTTATATTTGAAATCTGCAAATTTAAGTTTCCTCTCCACTCACATGATTGTAAACTAGCACATTCTTGTTACGCCGATAGCCGTACACCTATTGGAAATGGGCACAATTAATGATCTTTTAACCTTATTTTACCTTAAACCCTCATTGATGGCTAAGCATTGAAGATGCTAGCATATTCTTAGTCGTTCTCCAAAATCAATGAGCCAGATTTATTGCTCATAACTTCCTTATATTTATGAAGGCATCCGTTAACATGTCTCTTTTTTATATTTACCTAATCATATTAAAAAATTACTGTGACCATATATACTTGACACGTTCAAATGATTAAGAAGGATTAATATCTATGCATGCCATGTTTATATCACTCCACACATTTTATGTTGGGCCACCATTCGTTTCTGATCCCACGACCTGCAAGCATTACCATTACCACCCTCTGATGCCATACATTGTGTGAGAATTTACCTTGCTGGTGATAGATTACCCTCTGATGCCACACATTGTGTGAGTGTTTACCCTCCGGTGAGCGATTACCCTTTGATGCCATGCATTGTGTGAGCGATTACCCTACTGGTGAACGTGTATCACTCCACATGTTTTATGTTGGGCCACCATTCGTTTATGATCCCACAACCTGCAGGCATTACCACCCTCTGATGTTATGCATTGTGTGAGCGTTTACCCTACTGGTGAGTGATTACCCTCTGATGCCATGCATTGTGTGAGCGTTTACCTTTTGGTGAGCGATTACCCTCTGATGCCATGCATTGTGTGAGTGATTACCCTGTTGGTGAACGCCTATCACTCCACACATCTTATGTTGGGCTACCATTCATTTCTAATCCCACGACCTACAGGCATTACCACTCTCTGAGCCACGCATTGTGTGATCGTTTGCCAATTTAATATTTAGACAGCCGCATGTAGGAAAAATAAGTATGCACGAATTTAATATTTAGACACAGCCGCATGCATGAATTTATGGACAACCGCATGCACGCGAAATGCCTAATGTATATATTGTGAAGGTATGAGGCTAAGGTGGCTTAAGTATCTCAGCCCTGATCTCAAACGCAAACACCGCAACATCAATGTTCAAGAGGACCACTTGTTTATCAAACTCCACGGCCTTTTGGGGAACAGGTATGTACTTCACACCTCATTTAATGCCAGTTATTCTTTACTGTCGATAGGTTTTACTACGTCCCTTCGTTCATTCCTGTTTAATGTATGCAAATGAAAAGTTGTCATAAAATGGTATTCAAATCATAACGCTGAACCCTCATTACAGGATAAATTTGCTTTGATATTACATTATGTTGATTTGAAACCATTTGTGAAAAAAAAAATTCTCAAAGTTCCCTGCCTTTCCTGTGCATCTAAATATATATCCAATAAGTTCAATGAAATTCGATAATCTGGCTAAGTTTCAGTACATGATGATCATGTCTATTTTGATCTAAATGAAAATGCTAATGTGAAATCAACACAAATTACCAAAACTGTGCGATTTCTATACATATCAGAATTCAGTACTACTCTCCGCAACAACAATGTGGGAACACATTTTGGAATTAAGAATATAACCGTTCCATGCAATCAAACGAAAAAAAGGATGACCATGGCTCTCGTATTTGAATGGCGCGACGCCCATTTTTTCTTCTGTATTATAATATTAATATTAATGGCGTGACACCCATTTTTTCTTCTGTATTATAATATTAATATTAATGGCTTACAGGCTTACAATGTTAGCACCATTAAACGAAATAAGTATATTAAATGAAAGGCTTACACCCTTAATATTAAAGGTTTACAACGTTATCACCATAATATTAAAGTCTTACAGCATTAGCACCATAATACCGCTATGCATACTTCTGTATTAGCACCATATTAAAGGTATATTTAAGCCTGTGAGGTACAACGCCACTTACTACAGTACTCAACTCATTTGACGTATCGAGTTTCCTTTTAGATTCCTTGTAGTTACATAACCTTTCTAGATTTTTCGTTATGAATGGTATCCCAATTAACTCTGATTCAACTATTTTATATTTTCAGTTGAATTTTAATGAAGCACTATATTATATTGTCTTTATTTAATTTAATTCTATTCAGTTAATTTATATTTGTGCGCTATTGGATTTATGATAATCGTTGTAGGAGGAATAAATTTGTGCGCTACTGGATTTATGATATATTTGTGTGCTACTGGATATATTTGTGTGCTACTCAATAAATTTCATCTAGAAGGATTAGGCACACTCATTTCCATTTCAAATTGTACCATTAATGAATACAACATATTGTAGTTTTAAGTCTTCAACATTTTGCTTAATGATTGTATGTTGTAGGAGATGATCATAGTGACTCTTGAATGCTGGCTTAAATCGAAGTAGGTGGAATGCACTCAGAAGAACCAATATATTTTTATTAATATTCACAAACCCTCAACATTAAAAAGATAAAACCTGAGACCATAACATGAAAAGCTAAATTTGAGGCGGAATACAGGTGAGAGAAAGCATCTCCAAAGCCTATATGTTTGCATTAATATTCATGAATGTTTTAAAAGCCAAAACCCTCAACTCGATGGTAACCTTAAAACATTAAAATAATATAAGTTTGTCTATGGCTGTTATCTTCATTGATATAAGTTTGTCATATTCATTGCATTTAGTAGAATACAAGTTTTTAAAGATAGTATAGATTATATTGATGACAAGCAGATAATATTTTTGATTAATTGATACCTTACCTTAGGGACTGTAAAAATTTTAATAATTGTAGTTATTGTTTGTTTTTATTGACAAATGCATTGATTAAGGGAGGCTCCTTGATTTTTACAGATGAATGTGTTTTTAACCTTCACAAACCTTTACTCGATGGCGATTACCCGATAACAAATTTTCCCTTCTGCAAAACCTTTTCCACAATTATTTTCATCTTCCAAATGTCAAAAAATCTTAACATCCCCAATGAACAAATTTCATAATTACAAGTGCAGACAAAGAGCTGGAGTGACGTTACCATATTTTATTAAGCATTTTGAAGTATCAATATTTTATCACCTCTAAGAAGTATCAATATTTAAAATTGACAATAGTATTCCACATGGAAAGAGTATCAATATTTAAAATTGACAATAGTATTCCACATGGAAAGGAAAACAAACTATGTTAGGTGGAATGCAAGTAGAAGAAACCACTTCCAAAGCCAATATATTTTTATTAATATTCACAAACCCTCAACATTAAAAAGATAAAACTCAAGACCATAACATGAAAAACGAAATTTGAGGCGGAATGCAGGTGAGAGAAAGCACTCCAAAGCCTATATGTTTGCATTAATATTCATCAATGTTTTAAAAGCCAAAACCCTCAACTCGATGGTAACCTTAAAACATTAAAAATAATATCGCTTTGTTTATGGTTATTACCTCATTGATATAATGCTTGTCATCTTCATTGCATTTAGTAGAATAAAAGTTTTTAAAGATAGTATAGATTATATTGATGACAAGCAGATAGTAGTTTTGATTAATTGATACCTTACCTTAGGGACTGTAAATTTTTTAATAATTGTAGTTATTGTTTGTTTTAAATAATGCATTGATTAAGGAGGCTCCTTGATTTTTTACGGATGAATGTGTTTTTAACCTTCACAAACCTTTACTCGATGGGGATTACTTGATAGCAAATTTTCCCTTCTGCAAAACCTTGTCCTCAATTATTTTCATCTTCCAAATGTCAAAAACTCTTAACATCCCCGATGAACAAATTTGATAATTACAAGTACGGATAAAGCATTAGAGTGATGTTATCATATTTTATTAAGCATTTTGAAGTATCAATATTTTATCACCTCTAAGAAGTATCAATATTTAAAATTGACAATAGTATTCCACATGGAAAGGAAAACAAACTATGTTAGGTGGAATGCACTCAGAAGAACCAATATATTTTTATTAATATTCACAAACCCTCAACATTAAAAAAAAAAATATAAAACCCGACCATAAATACGAAAAGCCAAATTTGAGGTATGAATGAGAGAGCATCTCCAAACTCTATACGCTTACATTAATATTCATGAATGTTTCAAAACCCAAGACCCTAAACTCGATGGTAACCTTGAGACATTAAAATAATATAAGTTTGTTCATGGATGTCATCTTCATTGATATAAGTTTGTCATCTCATTGTATTTAGTAGAATGGTTATTTTGATTTATTAAATTTATATTCACTTGATGCCTATAAGTTATATTTCACAAGTGGTTGATTTATATTCACTTGATGCCTAGAATTTATATTAAATAAAATCTTCATGCCTAGAAGTGGTTCATTTATTTTTCAATATTTATGTTTTAGATTTTATTCTATAAAAGTATCACTTTACTCCTATTTTTTGAGTTCTAGGAAACTTCTTCACATCGCTATGGATCCAACCATATGGAGTTTTTTGCCATTTCAAATTTTGGAGCTGATATTTTATTGGCTCCCTTTTCAGTGTTGACAAGATTTAGAACCATTTGTAAACACTCGAATGTTATTATACAAACCCCTTCACTCCTCGCGCACTGTCATCGACTATCGTGCAATGAATTTGGTTTTCTAATTCCTTTTCTCTATGTTGAGGAAGGTTACTTCGTTGGAGTATACCTTCATCAAACTGGTCGCATCTATCATTTTCATGTGCCATTTATAGATTCCATCTACACAATTGAATGCACAGTTCGATCCATGATTTTGTTATCCTTACCAACAACATGCTCCCTTACAAAGAATTATTTTGTGATGAATCCATTTACTAAGTCATTCAAAAAATAGGTTCTATATGGGTTGGAGACTGGGGTTTCTTTACACTCTTTGAAAATGTGAGTGCTAGAAAATATGAATGGGTTGGTTTGAAAACATATTTCTAACAACATGCAATCAAAGTATTTCATTTGCAATAGCCTTGACAGGGTGTGGAGGAGTACAAACATTCCTTATGGTGGCACTACACCTCCAAAAGAGGCAGTGGTCTATAAAAGTAAAATTTATTGGCTGTATTTGGACAAAGATTATGAAGACTACCCTTACAATGGGTACACAATATATTGGATGGATGTTTTAAATAATCAGTGGGGTTTTTATTTTGTTCCAATCCCAGACATACGATGTATGTCATTGGAATTATACAATAACCAACTTATATGCCTCATAAATGATGGTTCCACCTCTGTTTGGTCTATTGAAGTGGATAATTTTATATTTGGTCAACCAACTATTGAACGAAGTTTGGAGTGTTTTGAGGATGACTCGGGATTCAAATGGAATTTGTTGCAACACCTTTCAACAGACATAAATATAAAATGTCCTGGATATCTTCCATTTCAAACAGTGGACGGGATAGTCTTGATGTGCAATAACAATGAAGTTCCACTCATGTTCTATGATTTGATGATCAGTTCTTGTGTCCCAACAAATATCACAAATGTATCCATGTTACAAAACTCTGGGTTGCGATTTCCATTTCAAGACCAGTGCAATGATCTGATTGAAAATGGAAATGTTTTCCCACTACTTTCAAACATGGATTCTGTTGATGACATTCCACCATTGGGAATAGATTTGTTGGATTAGTCTACTTTTCCTTGTAATTGTCTTAAAAATATTGATATTCCTTTGTAGATTTTCATATTTTTGACTTTCATATTTCACCATTTGGATTATATTTGATATTTTACTTGATTTAGAAATGTTCATATTCCATTATCAATTCTGATAATTTTCACTTTCATATCATTGTCATATGGATTGATATAAAGACTCTTTACTGAAGGCACAATATATGTTTACTGAAGGCACAATATATGCCAAGTTAATCATGATGTGTTTTTTCCTTTTGTAGAAATGTATACTAAAGGCACAGGTAAACGTATTACGAAACAGACTCGTTCTCTGACAACATGTGAGAGGAGAAATGAAATTTGTCGTTTACGGTATCAAAAAAACAAAGATGCAATAAATGAACATAGAAGAGCTTTGTATCGTAGAAGAACCAATCGAAATAATATTGAAATTGATTTTCTCGATAGTCGTAAGTATCGAAGTTTAGCAGCTATCATGCAAACAACAATACCTGTTGATGTTTCTTTCCCACAATATTTTCATACTCTAGATATTTCTTATGTTCCACAATCTCATAACAATGTTGTCTTCATTGTGGAAACTTCACATATTCCAAAATATGATCATGTTCAAAACCTTGATTCAAATGAGAACCCTCAGTCTTCTACAAATGGAACTCCTAGATTGCAGCATGAAGGAAGGCTGGAAAACCTTCATGGAAGAGTTCTCAAAGACATTCAAAATATAGGGCCATCTGAATTTGTGGGTGACACTAATTTTCTTGCCTATTTGGTTGATAATTTGCAACCTTTACCTGTTGTTGTTGGATGTGTGTCTCCTCTCCCAAATTTCTGAGCTAATATCCATCCACCAACATAATCAATTAGAACTATTTCACTTGGAACAACTAAGGTATTTGAGTGCCATAATTCTTTGTCAAATTTCTTCAACAACATTCGATATATAGATTACTAAAATTAGTAAATTAACATTTTCTTTTCTCCTTATTTGCAGCACACTAACCATTCCAATAGAGGTATAGAAATCAACAACCAATATATTCTAGCAACACATGTTCAAACTCAAGGGGAGCCTTCTCATAACCTTGGTCCACGTCAACCAAGACCATCTTATGAACATTTTAATGTAATTTTTCTTCATCTGCATTTTTTTGTTTTTTTTTCCTTCTCTTGTAAGTTACTAAGTTGGAAATTAACATTTTAATATCTTTTTTTACTAGGACACCATTCATTGCAATCAAAATAGAGATATGCACTCCATAAATTCAAGGGAAAGAAATGTTGGAAGCAATGCAACAATTCCTCTTGGACCAAATTTGGGTAGGGCCTCTGACATTGGTCCTGAACATGCTCTTATGTCTAGATTTCATATCCATCAAGTGAATCAACCTGATTCCCATCAATTTCATACCAACATGATCGAAGTTCATAAAAAAATTTGAGATAAGATTGATAGCCTCTCCATTTTACAAATGTGCCATGTTTGTCATGAATATTATCCTTGAATCCAAGTTTTGAGAGGGTCTGAAGGTCCTATGTGAAAAAGGTGAAAATATGAGCAAGGTTCCCACCATTTATCTCGGTGGAATAACATGGATCCAGGTGACCAACCTCATGTTCTAAATGTTCTTACCCAAGTTGAAGAGATGTTAATAGCAAGGGTTAATCCAATGCTGCAAGTGACACATGCTCGTGGTGGGCAATATAAATATAGYGGTCACACAATTAGCTTTCCACAAGATATTTCCACAATTGCAGAAAACCTTCCATGACGTGTTGAAGATCTTGACATCCTCATTGTTAGGAGACATGGTGCACAATCTAAACATTATGAATGCTATGTAAAGATATCACGAGTTTTGGATGCATTGCGTTACAAAATTCAAATGGATAAATATTACAGGGATGTTCAAATCAACATAGATTCACTTTATTCTCTCCTTGAAAGGCCAACAGATGTGTCAAGTAGGCTTAAATTTGTTGATTGTGATATTCAAGAAACAAAGAGTAATGTTTTTGACAATCAAGAGCTGGCTCATGATCGTTTGCATGCTCATCCTTCATCTTTTGTTGCCCAACTACCCAATGAAGGGAGAGAAATGGAAGAAATAAGAACATTCATTCAAAATGTAGATTCCGCACCTATTGAACGATTGGACTGGCCAGACATTGGTTTTTCTTCCATCAATGAATATAATACAGAAGGGTTATTGGACATGGCTTTCCCCACATTTTTCTCCACTGGTGAGGTTGATTGGTTGCATCCTTGTATTTTTAATATTCAACTACATGAATATGCATTACATCTTCTCAGATTATTTGATCAGAGATTTGGAATCCATCCAAGGTTTCGGTATTTCTTATTGAACATGATTATGCGCCATCGTAGCCAAACAACTGCTTCAATATTTGTAAAGAATAATATACATGATAACTCACCTACAACAATTCTAGACTTGCGGCAACAACTCATTGATTTACCTGACAATAAGTTGGCTGAGCATCTTATGCATTTTGGTTCTACTGTCTAAGGTACAAGGGCCTATTGGACAATGTGTCATGCTGAACTCACTAACATGATTACTTAGTTGGGTTGTCCAACATTATTTTTTACTTTGAGTGCAGCTGACACAAAGTGGCCTGACTTACACAATGTCATGCCCAGAAATGCACATTCTCATTGTTTAAATGAACATCATAAAAAAATTGAAAATGTCATCGAGTACACGCATCTTGTTGCCATGTATATGCATCAAAGATTTGAAATCTTAGAGGAAGAAGTCAAAAAAAAATATCTTAAAGCTAAAGACATTTGGTATAGGTTTGTTTTGATTGATTTCTACTTTTTGTTTACCTTCACATTCCTCTTGTACTCTTCTAGATATGTATACTAACTTTATATAATATATATACTTTTTTTTAGGTATGAGTGGCAACATAGAGGTTCAGCCCACATACATGGTTTCTTGTGGTTGGAAGGTGCACCAAACATGGACACATTGGATTGGTCAAACCCTTCTAATGTGCACGCTGCAAAGACATTCTTTGATAAATATGTAATAGCATGGAATCCATGTGATTTTCATCGAAGAAACATAATGGTTCATCGAAGATTAAATGATGATCCATGCCTATTAACTAGTGAACAAATTCTCTCTTCTAATGCTCAAGATGATTATGAGCATTTGTTGAATCATGTTCAAAGACATACAAAGTGCAGTGTAGATTGTTGTTTGCAAAAAAAGGGGTCTATTCTCAAATGTCGATACAATGCTCCATGGGAGGTTCGCGATGATTCAATATTGTTTATAGATGAGAAAGGGAAAAAGAAATACGAGCCTGCATGAAATGATGATAGGATAAATGTTCATAATGTTGATCTTCTTGCAATGTGGGGCGCTAATGTTGATTGTTAGCTTGTGGTTTTTCGACATGTTGTCTTGAAATATATTGCAAGGTATGCTTCCAATGCAGAAAAGAGATCAGAAATTTACCAAGATATGTTGACTAGAATTTCAAATGCAAGCGGCTCAGAAGATCCTGTATTGTGTGCATACAGAAGGTTCCTTGCAGAAACCCTTGTTGATCGTGACATTGGTGCACAAGAAACATGTCATATGTTATTGAAAATACCTCTTGTTGTTTGTAGTAGGAAATTATTTTCCTTAAATGTTGGTAGAAAGGTTTTCAATAAAGTATCAAATGATCCCCATCCATTTTCATATCCAGATACCTTTCTTGAAATATATCAAAATCGACCTTCATTTCTTGATCATTTGTCTATGATAGAAATCAAAAGATCTTGGACCTTTGATGGAAAACGTAAAAAAAACCATGGAAACATAAATATGTCCATGCCATTGTTTGAGTTTGTCCACGTTTTTATTCTATTCCCAGTGAGGGTTCTGGTGAATTTGAGACTTTCTATTGGACTGAGTTACTTTTGCACAAACCATTTTGTAATATTCCGAGTGATATTGGCCTCTCCAGTGAAACAATGATTAAAAATTGGCAGAATTTCTGATATCGAGCATGGCATGTTGATCGTTCCCCTACACCTTTTGATACTACTGATGAATATGAAGATTTCCATGAAGAAGAAACCATTGTTGAAGAGGATTTTGAAGCATGGAAAGTTTTGTCTCGCTTGATACCTCCAAACAATATCACAATTTATGAACTTCAAACTCTTGGTCGAAGGGAATTTAATATATGCTTTAATTGGGATCAATCGATGGTTTCAAATGATGTTGCCGAAGAAGCTATATATTTTATAAAAATTGCCAAATCTAGGGGTGATATTGTTGAAAATTCTCTTTCCACAATTCCTTCACCAACATCCTTGTCAGAGAAACAACGACAAGCCTTTGAGATCATATTACGACACTAATTTGAATATGAACATCATGAACCTCTTCACATGATTATACAGGGCACTGTTGGCACTTGAAAGTATTTTCTTATTCACTGTATTTCTCATGATCTTTCTGCTTCAGTAGCTAATGGCCATAGTCCACTTCTTTTACTCGCTCCGACAGGAATAGATGTTTTTAATATACATGCAAAAACAATACACTTCGCTCTAAAAATTCCTATCAAAGATATGAGACCACTACAAGGACAATCATTGGCAATATTTCAAGAAGAAATGAGGCATATTTGATATATTTTGATTGATGAAATGAGCTTTCTAGGACCAAGATTATCCATACAGATAGATTCTCGATTACGAGAAGCATTTCCCAATAAAAAACTTCTCCTTTTGGTGGTAGATCCATCATTCTTGTGGTTGGCCTTGGTCAATTGCCTCCTGTCAAAGATTAGCCTTTGTATGCAGGTAATACATCAGGGAAAGTTTTATGGAAAAACTTCAACATTGTTGTTACTTTGGATATAATATTTCGACAACAAGGAAATCATGCAAGGCAAGCCGCTTTTCGACAACTCTTGAGTAACATAAGAAACGTTGAACCTGTTATTGATGATTGGGATCTTCTTATGTCATGGGTTGATATGAGTTTGCCTCTAGTGGAAAGGAGTTTATTTCATTAAGCAATTCACTTGTTCCCAACAAATGATTTGGTCACCTTGCATAATAGACAAATTTTAAAGTCATTAAATACTCCAATTGCACGATCTGTAGCTAAGCATACAAGACAGGCTGAAATTGCTGGTGTTGATGATGATCAACTAGAACGTGAGGTTTTTCTATGCCCTGGTCAACGTGTCATGTTGACATGTAACTTGTGGGTTGAAGCCGGATTAGTTAATGGTGCACTTGGTTACATTTAACAAATTTACTATAGCCTTGGTACAAAGCCACCCCAACTTCCAATGTTCACTACTATTCTTTTTGATAAGTACATTGGTGTTCCTTTCAACAAAAATAATTTGAATATTGTTCCCATCACACCTGTTACAAGAGGAAATCGGAAACAAATTCCTCTAAAGATGGCATGGGCCCTTACTATACACAAATCACAGGGGTTGACTTTAGATCGAGATACTATTGATATAGGCAAGAAAGAGTGTCAAGGGTTGACCTTCACATCCATATCAAGAGTGAAATCGATAGATGGTTTGCGCATATCTCCACCTTTCTCTTTTCAACGTTATGCCAAGATGAAAAATAGTGCTTATGTTACTATTAGGAAGAAAGAAGAGAAACAATTACACTCCTTATCATTGTAGCATCCCATGTAAGTACTTTATCTCTTCATAAAATGTGTTTGTTTTGTTGATTTTTTGTCATTCGTAGTTACTATTCTTCTATTAATCGTATCTTCTCTATTTTTTTTATATGTTTTATACCTTTAGTATTTTCCTTTTACTATGTCTATAACAAAAGCATATAATTATTTATATTGTTACATTCATTTTCTACTAACCAATAACATTTCAACAATCATATTATTACGGATGGAAATAAATGTTTATCCGATTCTCATATGCATAGTTGGACTCTCCTACATGTAATATTTCATGCTAATATTTTTTGTAACTCACGAAGAAAATAGAAGAAAATTTCCATACACACATTCTATTTTTATTTCACCTCATAGTTTATTTATTTTTGTTTTTCCTATCCTGCAATTATGGACAACTCAGATGCTTTGAAGTTTGGTTCTGCTTTGCATGAAATAACGCAACAAGAGCATTTTCTTCATGGCATTCAATCTATGGTCACCAACCAACATCGTGAACCATTCAACTTATTTGATCGATCTTTGCAGTGCTTGTCTAGACTAAAGGAAATTATACACACATATATGCATATATATGATAGGGAAGCGGGGAGACATTTGAGAAAAGATTGGCTTCATAGACAAAATGGTCATGG